>PVKM010029053.1:0-17962 GCA_004027735.1 Carollia perspicillata | reverse complement strand
AAAAAAAAAGTGTCTTATGGTGATTAGATAGAGGCCAACTTGCTTTCAGAAAATGTAATTTTCTTAAGATACTGGAGCATGCTGACTTCCTTTCTTTGACACAAATATTATACCTTATCTAGACCTACTAATGAGATTACAGACCTGCAAAAGAGACGGTTTGTTTTTAAACACAGTTAAAAAAATTCTGTGAAATCATTAATTTAAAAAAACAGGTGGTGAAAAAGAACAATTGGATAATAGTCGTTAAATTATAATTTCAGGCCAAAAGGAAAAAGAAAGGAAAAAAAGAGAGAGGAATGCTAGCCAAGAGAAAATACGAGCAGTTTGAAGTCACCAAGGACTGCCAGTGAGAAGTGAGGTCTGCAGTGGCCTTTGACAGCGTTTTTCTAGAAGACACGGCGTCAGGCAAGCAATGGACGACTGTCTGATCACCAGGCCTGTTGCCACGGTCCCTGGCCACAGTAGCTCACAGAGATGTGTCTGATGAAAGTGTTCCCATTGTTAGGAATGTGGAAGTTAGAACAGAGTCCAGAAGCTAAATGGAAGGATCAGAGAAGAGGAGATTTTGCTCTGCTTCTGCTCCAAGGGGCTTAATTTTTGCTTAATCCTCTGCTTTCCACGTATCACACAGAGCCTTCTTCAGTTCCATACACCATTACGTGTATGCATTCATCGCCTTGTAATGTACTGCATACGGGGTCTCTTTTATTTTCTGTCCACCTCTGTCACACTCTTAAGCTCAGCGACGGCAGGCATATTTTGTCTATTTTGCTCACCACTACATCTCCAGTCCCTAAGACAGTGCCCGGCACAGAAATATTTGCTGAACAAGCATGTTACGCCTTCACAGTTCCTCAATCAAAACACCATTCCTTCTAGCCTCCAACAGAATACACTGATGCCCCACCATTGAGGTATATAGGTATTTGTAGATATAAGAAAGCCTACCTTTCTTAGAATCATGGGTCTTTTGAGAACCTGAAGAAAGTATACTACTTGGTCCAATCCCTTAATTCTACTGATGAAGAAGTGGAGGTCCAGAGTATCAGCATTGCCCAGACACGTAACAAGTTAATAAATAACCAGGACTAGAAATCAGGACTCCTAGTCCACTGTTCTTTTTCACAAATTACCCCTTCCCTCTAATTTCAGGATATATATACATATGTACTGAAAAGGTATGTACATATACCTTTTCCCACTCCTGGAATAGCAGGGACTTCCTCCATTATAAGCATAGTCAGGGCTCAGTGCCGCTGAACCTGCCCTTACGTGACCTGTCGGTCACAGTCCATGAGAATGTGTTCCATACTGTTGAGGCCTCTTACTCAGCCTTCAGGCCTTCAGACACATTCTCCTGTCTGCCCTATCAGGTTCTAGTTCAAGCCCCACCCATTCCATGAAGTTTCCCCTGGTGAATCCAGTTCATAGGGATGTCACATTCCTCTGCTTTGCTGAGGTATCGAAAAGAAAGACAATAGACCACAGGTGGTGAACAGAAGGCCCGCAGGCCGATTCCAGCCCTCCACCTTGTTTTATCCAGCCTGGCACCTTGTTTCTACCCGCCAGCAGCACCGAGCTATCACTTAACTGTTAAGGAATAGCTATGTTTATACAGTCCTAAAAATACATTCAGCCCTTTGAAGGCAACCTCGAGGCTGATGTGCCCCCCAGTGAAAATGAGTTTGTACAATATAGCGATGTAAACAAGGGAAACCAATCAAGGCAGGGAGGGAGCGTCCAGGATTGCTTGCCTTTTCCGTTTTTAAAGAAACAGAGGTTTCAGCTGACATTTACCAGAGCTAAGATTCCCATTGTCACTGGTCTCTTTAAATGTTCAAGCCTGCCTTTCAGGAATTAAGAGGACGTGTGAATCCCAGGGGCAGAGAACTCGCATTCTGGGTCCCAGTCACCATCTCTCCTGCTGTGGATGCCCGCCCCACTCCAGGGGTCAGATGGGCCGCTGACACCACAGCTGAGGGCCCCTATCAGACTGCTTCACGGAGGAGCACGAGCGCAGTCTCCGCTCGCTGTGAGCCTAATGGGCAGAGGCTCCCCCATCGCCGCCCCCTTCAGTCCCACACTGGTGGCTGCTGTTTCCTTCCAGGTAACTGGGTCAGCCTGAATGACGAAGACCTGGAATACCATGTAACATGCCCTGGAATTTATCCAAGAGAAAATACATTTGATGCAAGTAGGAGTGCTAAGTTTCAGAATAAAATGATTGAAGTGGGATTTAAGAAGGGAAGGCAGAATTAGGAAGACCAGTTGCAGCCATGGGGATAGAAATATCACCAAGGAGCTGCGAAGTGTTACCTAGAGCCGAAGTGAACGCAGATCCTAAAGAGGCCTCCAACCTTCCGATCCCTCCTGTTCTCTCCCTGCTGTTGCCTCTGAGTGTCCAGACTCAACCTAAGCTTCAGAATTCCGCTCAGTGGCTAACTTCTGTGAGATCTTTCTTCCCCGTATTTCAAGGGATTTTCTTGACCACTAGGACAACTTTAGCAATTGATCTATCACTACTGAGTTGGGAATTAACAAACTGATCTATCAATATTGAGTTGGGGCTTAACACTTACAACACTGTATTACAGTTATTGGCATGCACATATCATATTCTTGCATGTCTTGATAAATTATTTTCCTGAGGGAAGAATTCAAGTTCAGCAGTCCACCCTTTATACCCACTTGCATAGCACATTGTTGACTCTTGAAAAATACTAACAGAATAAATATTTTGCTTCTCTGAGCAATGGTCTAACACTAATTTTTATTGTTCAAAAATGTATCGTTACTCACATAATCATTTACATTTAGTATTTTTCTTGTTTACTTTTTAATACTCACAGATATTCATATTTACCATGGGGAGATTTTAATCTGACATTGTTCTTAATATGAGCTTATATATTTTAAGAAGACTGAAATGAAAACAATCAGAAGATCTGGAAGCCTACAGGCTCTTAATCATGTGTCTTGGCAGTGAGAGTTGCAATATGTTGCCACCTATTAATTAAATCTGTACTCCGGTGACTTATCCAAGAGAGAGAATTTATTTAAATGAACCAAGAAGGATTAGGAGGATAATAAGTCTGGAAACCACTTGGGTAATCAGAACCTTTGGTGTGGCAATACCAGGGCCATCCCATTTTCCCAGCAGCTGCGGGGGAACTGCAGAGGGGCTGGGAAGCCAAGAAAGAGCCTACAGATTTTGGCTGAAACATCACCACTAAAAATATTATTTTGCTTCATAACAAATTAGTGAATTATACTGAACAGAAAGGAAGAGTCAGTTACGACCTTGATCAGAACGACAGTGTTATATATGGATGGAGTTTTAGAGACCGTTAAGATTCTAGAGCATTACTAACCAGAACATGACTGCAACAAGATCGCTGAGAACCTATTGATGACTATGGACCTTATCTCTGGAAAAATGCACATACACACGACATTAGCCTTGAGACCTTTTGATTCAGAACACATTATTTCATTATAGCAAGGAAAATGTATCTCAGGAGGGCTGGCAATTTTCTCAAGATGAATGGATAATAAGATGTGGTGTACATTTATGTAATGAGATGTTAGCCATAACAACAACAACAAAGAATGAAATTTTGCCATTTGCAACAACACGGATGGACCTGGAGGGTATTATGCTAAGTGAGATAAGTCAGAGAAAGACAAATGTTACATGATTTCACTTGTAGGTGGAATTTAAAAGACAAAACAAACAAACACAACAAAACAGAAAAGAGAAACAGACTCGTAGATACAGAGAACAAAGTGGTGGTCCCCAGAGGGATGGGGGTAGGTGAAACAGGAAAGGCGACTCAGGAGCCCAAACTTCCCGTGATAAAATAAGCCACCCATGGGGAAGCAGCAAACGGCACACAGAATGCAGACAATAATACTGTAATAACTTTGGTGACAGAAGATAACTAAGTTATCATGGTGATCACGTCATAACATATATCAATACACACCACTATGTTGTATACCTGAAGGTAATATGGTATAGTAAGTCGGTTACCCTCCAATTAATAAAAGAGATCATATAGGAAATTAACAACAGAGTGGTAGTATCCCTGAAAAGTGCTTCTGGAACTTAAGCTCCAATCTTGGGTTTTATCCAACAGATTTTCCCTCATGTGTAATGTCCAACAAATAAAGTAATTTATTCCATTTGCACAAAACTCACTCATCCTTTTGCTCTCTAGGAGGGAAACCAAAATAAAAATCTAATGTCTTTTGTTTCAGGCGCTGTACCAGGTCTCTTCACATATACTATTGTACTACAACAACCACCACAGATGTTATTATTCTTATTTTACATCGAGGAAATGAAGATTAAGAGAGATTAATTATTTTCCAAAATTCACACAGATACAAACTAAGGCTCAGACACGAATCCACAGTTCTTACCTCCATTCTAGTGTTCTTTCGGCTACGCCGCCTTATTTTTTCACTGTGCCAAGTGAACCCTCTGGGAAAACGTTTTTTAATCTGGCAAAGGAAATAGGGCTGATTGGTGCTACTGCTGCAACTATGACCAAGCGCATTTAAAGAAATAACACCTTTATGTCGAGAACCTAAGGATAGAGTTGTTTGGGAATGTCTAGATCTGTGCTTGTCTCTTTTGGCACAATTTACCCAGGTATTCCAAGCACGTTTACCTGCCACTGTGCTCCCCATCTAAAGCATCAGCCCCAGAGCTGACCACACAGCTGGTAGAACTGTTTTGGGGAACCACGTGCGAGTGTGTGTCAAATCTTAAAATTTTGCCTGCATTTTGTCTCAGTAATTCTTCTATCAATTTATGTTAAGAAAGTGACTGCACAACAAACATCAGAAAGTCTATTGTGATATACATCTAGAATTATGATATGAAAGTTATAATATGAGACAAACTAACTATGTAGCCATAGAGAAGGATGGCATGTTCATATAATGCAAGATATACAGCCATTAGAAATGATGTCATGGACATATATTTATTGGCATGGAAATGGTTTAATGGTAAATTTTTGAGCTGAATATGGTTGTGTCATATACATACAGTCCTGTGGCTTACCTTTCTTATTCTTTTTAAAGTCTACCTATTATTATATGTTATGAGTATATATTATTAAACTACTCTCTTACTGACACACATATCAGGGTTTCTTTTTCTTTTTTATTTTCTTTTTCACACTGCAGTGGTTCTTACGTCCCTTATGGGAATCCAGACTGCACCTTTTTTCCCCAATGACAGTTTATATTCAATATTATTCTGTATTAGCTTCAGACATACAGCAAAGTGGTTAGAAAACCATGTACCTTACAGAGTTGCAAATCATCACTGTAGATTACAGCACAGGGAATAGAGTCAATAATAATTGTGATCACTATGTATGGCGTCAGGCAGGTACCTGAAGCATGGAGGAGGGGGGCAGATAGCATCTTTGTCTCATACATTTTCCTTATAAGTCTCTCTTCTTCCTCCCAAGTTTGGAGGGTGGTGTTCTCTTTGTTTTTTTCTTTCCATTTTATAGGAACTTCCCTTCCGTGGCATGTTGCATTCTGCCTGCACTAGTGACAATAAGAAAACCCTATGATCCAGGTCGGCTGTATTTAGCTCTTGAAATATAAAAGAGAGATTGTGAATCTCAGAAACTGTTTTTCTCACTCAGCAAACTTTGGCTCTCAAGACAATTTCTCTGCTGTGGAATCAAAAATCAGATTTTTGAAGTCAAAATATGAATATTGCCTCTTTGCATTTCTGTATTAAAATATTAATTTTCCCCAAATCAGTGGAGGCCTCTGGATGAGTAGGTCAATGAGGAGAAAGTGAGAAAACAATAAAGGTATATAATATATATATTTTAAATTATCCTCATTAAATACCAACTTACAGTTTAATTTCTTTTTAAGAAAGGATCTTAACAATAAGTTTTACCATACCAGAACATGTTATATTGTTTAACGTAGGTTTTCTTATATTTCTAAAAATACATTATTTTCTTCACAAACATCTTATACATTCATTATTATGTTTATTGCTATGTCGTTTATAATGGTGGTTGCTATTTTTAGCTGTGATCATTTCTTTTTCATTTTAATTTTAAATTATTGCCAGTGTTCAGAAAAGCAATTGATTTTGCAAGCTGACCTTGCATATAAACTACCTTGTTGAAAGCTTTTATCTTTCTAAGTCTTTTTCTCTCTTCTCCTTGTTAGTTCAGTTTGTTCATCAGATCCCACACATGAGTGAAATCATGTGGCTCTTGTCTTTCTCTGCCTGGCAGACTCCTAGATAGAGAGCAGGGCATCCCCTAAGGGACAGGGTGGCGGGTTTTAGGGGATGGAGGGATTGAGCCCAAAAGAAAAAGGACTCATGGACATGGACAACAGTGTGGTGATTGCAAGGGGACGGGGGGTATAAGGGGATTAAATGGTAATTAAAAAAATACAGTAAGTCTTTTGCCCAACACAAAAGGATACTAAATAAATAAATAAAACAAAGATGTGTAAAATGTAAAAATAGAACAAAATAAATCTTTTTCTTGGAGGTAGGGATTCTTCTCTCATATGTCTTAAACATATAATACTATAGCAAATAGTGACAAACTTAACTGTTCTTTTATGTATTTATTATTTTTATTTCATGTGTGTTTTGCACTAGTTAGAACCTTCAGGAAGATAGTGAAGTAGAGCATTGATACAGGACACCCGTTCTCTCTCCTCCCCTCTCTCCCCAGTGCAGCCCTCCCTCCCCACCCCACCTCTAACTGTGGTGTTTCTGTTAGGTATCTATTCAGCCTATAGGATTTTCTTCCTTTTCCTAGTGACTAGGGATTCTAATGTTTAAAAATATCAAGGATGGTGGCATCTATCATTGTGATGATTATGGCTTTTTCTTCCTTTGATATTTTGATCTAGTAAATTACAGAGATTAATTTCCATTATTAGAACCTTCTTATATTCTTCAGTAAATTTTACTTGGTTATGGTATATTACTATATTGAATTTGCAAGTGCTTTAGTATTTTGTATTGTAGAGTTGGTTAGTGACATTGGCCTACAATTGGGAACCTGTCCATCAATTTCTGTGCTTCAGAACAGCTTACGTAATGTAAGAATCATCTCCTCCTGGATGTTTTGGCACAATATAATGCCAAGGGAGGAAAGGAATTTATAGATTATCATGTATAATATAAACTGATTTTGAAATATATATATATAACTAGATGAATATATCAAAGGTTACTAATATCTCTGAAGAGCTATGTTATGGTTGCTTTTTTCTTTATTTTTGCTAAACTATAATTTTTTGCTCGTCTATGGTGGATGTGAATTTGGGGGGAGAAAAACAGGGGCCCCTAATGACCTATAGCTGCAGAAGCATATAAAAATGCATGTGGATAGGAACCACTTAGTCTGTGAATATGCTCTCTGACCCTCTAAACAAGTAGACCTTGCACTGCTCCGTGCAAACCCTCCTGTTCCCAAGTAACACATCCTTATTCCTAGAACTTGCACTCCATATCTGCACCTACCTCCCAATTTGACTTGGCTTCTTCTAGTCCCACAGACCTTCTGTTACTACGCTGTGGATGCTGTCGTTTCCCCCCCTGATTTGGGGGTATCCTTTGATTGTGCAGTGTCTCCTGTCCCCCTCATTTCCCCAGAGTGATGCCAGCACTGTCATCCCCATAATCTGCCTCTGGTTTGGGAACTGACACTTGCTCTGGTAAAGGAACAGGGTTAATAAAGAGATTCTGGGTCTCCATCCCTTGGGCTTCTTCTCTCAGGCTGTGGTCCAGGTATCTACTTAGCTTCATCTGGATGTAAGAAACATGAGGATGCCACATTGGCCACTGACTGAAATTTACTTTTTTTTCTGATATGAAAACAACAACAAAAAGGACTCCCCGAGGGACGCATTAGTCAGAGAGTTTCTATTTATGCTCTTCCCAAAGTTTCCTTTTATACTTTAGAGTTAGGGTTCTCAGCAGTTTTCGTAGCCATTTAGAACAAACCTAGGGCTGCAAATGTCATTGGCTTCAATGGCCTAAATTAGATTAGGCTTGAGCATATTGCAGCTTGGGGAATCCTCATCACATCGATTCCTCTCTTCACGGGCTGTGGATACGGCACCACGATTGTTCTCAGAATTGCCCAGTTAGCACACACACCGCCACTTACGCAAGCTCCTCGGTCAAAATGGTGTTCTCTATCACCACTCTCTCCTAGGGCTGGCTGGTGGACTGCCTGCTTGGGTGTGGGAATAGGTCTTCTTCTCTCTAGCTATTTTTCATAATTCAGTTTTAGTCTCCAGTTATGTCGCATGTTACAGAGCCCTCCTCCGAAACCGAGAAAACTGGTCTTGATCAAGTGGTTAGGCTGTTCCAGTTTCTTAGGACAGTTCTAGAGTCTTCCCACCCAAGGTCATTAGCCCCACCTGGATGGGGTTCCAAATTGAGTGACAATACATGGCTGAGTGGTTAAGAGCATGGAGTCTGGAAATAAATTGTCTGCGTTCAAAAGGGACTGCACACATTTGTCATTGAGCGGATTAATCTTTCCTCACCCCCTTTCTAATCTGTAAAATTGGGAGAAATGATAGCATTATGTTGTTGGGAATAGTAACTGGTAAAATAAATGTAAAGCCCTTAGCAGATTGTCTGGCTGGTGGCGATTTTTCAGTACATGCTATCTATTCTGCTCTGAAGCGTGCCTGAGGCAATGTTCAGAAGCAGGGCTCTGGCTCTGGGGTTCCCTTCCCATTTATCGCTTTCACTGCCAGAGCACATCTTCCTTGTCCATTGAGTAACTCCACACAAGCTCTGTAAGGTCACAGTTTTACCGTTTGTAGCAACTCCCGGCGCTAACAACTATGTCCTTGACACAGACAAAACATCCTGTCCTCAGAGTTCTTCAGCGTCCTCATGAGCAATAATTTCTTCCATTGGTGTTCTATCATCCATCCTCAGAGCTACACTCGGGCTCTCACTGCCTGTTAAATTATTCATTGATACTCACGCCCTATACAACTTGTGCCCTTCCTCCTGACGTTCTAATGTGCCTTTGCTTGTACCACACTTGGACCTCATTGAATCCTCTCTAATGCCTTATCCCTACCATTTTCCACCAGTAAGTTCGTTCCTTTTTCCTCCTGTCTCTGTATTCACCCTAAGTTTTGTGAGCTTTCGTTCTAGTCCTGCCTTTGTCCACCTCTTCTTCCATTGCGCCTACTTCTAAAAATGACAGCTGGTGGATAAATCTAATCTGCAATCTTCAGTGCTCAGAAAACCATTATAAAAATAAAGAAAGCTGGATAACTGGGTTGAACAAAATAAAACAAAACTCTCTGCCTAAGAGGGAGGGCATTAGAGATAATCTCACTATAGGCTTTTCAGGGATATGTGTATACACTTTAAATAACCCAAGTCCTAATTTCTTGCTGAAACCTAAGCAAAAGGATTGATTTGTTCTTGGTTATCTATTTATTTATGTTCTGATTTATTTTTAAAATGTGGCTATGTAAAGTAAGCCACGCAGAATTGACTTCATTTGGAAAGCTGTACATTTATGCCTTCTTCTGCATGATTGTTTTTCTTGTTTAGCTCATTATAGTGGATAATTGGGGCCCTGGCATTAGAGCAATATTAATAACAAAATACATATTCCAGTACTCTAATGGCAGTCTTAAGGTTACTGACTCACAGCATTATTTGGAAATGAATTTAAATCTTGGAAAATTGCAAAGTTCAGTTTGCAATTTTTAAAACCTCTTGGACTAAAATTGAAAATGTAAATTTCATAAGAGGACACTTCAAAAGACTTCAGTAGAAGACTGCAATATAGTAGTTACCAGTTATTGGGGCGGGGGGAACTATGTCATGTTTTCCATAATCACATCTCGGGTCCTCATTCCAAAAGCCATTTTTGAAGTCAAAATATTTCCTATGGGGGAGAAAAAGAACATATATGAATTCAGCCATAAATAATATTGTCTATTGTGTGCCAGGTGCCTTTTTTCTCACTAAATTTGAAAAAGAGCTAGATATAGATTTAAAAAATAATAACACGGCTCAAATTCTTCTTCTCTCCATACAAACTTGTTTCCAATGTCTAGTCGTGTTTTTCTGAAGGCTCTCTTCTCACACTGGATGAAGGGCTCCCCCTGCACTGAGCTGCAGAACCACAGCCGTCAGGGGGAAATCTGTGTTTGGAGAAATGCAGAGCGATCCACCTGCCTCTGTTGAGAAACTTTAAAAAAAAATTATTTATTTATTTTTAGAAGGAGAAAGAGAGGAAGAGAAACATCAATGTGTGGTTGCCTCTAATATGTTCCCTACTGGGGACCTGGCCTGCAACCCAGGCATGTGCCCTGACTGGGAATCGAACTGGCGACCCTTTGCTTCACAGGTCCATGCTCAATCCACTGAGCTACACCAGCCAGGGCTCTGTTGAGAACCTTTATTGTCTGTAAAATTTATCTTTGCCACCTTCTCTTCTAAAGATATCCATCATCTCTGCTTATTTAAGAAATGAAAAGGCTAAAAAACAATATTCTATGCCAGCCTTTTTTCTTTTACAAATATGGTTAGTACCTTTTCCTAACAATGTAATTTGGGTTGGTGCCATCATTGTAAGTAAAGAGAACAAGAAAGATGGGAGACGACGGGAAAGAGATGAGAAGAAATGGGGGTGCAAGAGGGGACAGTTAGCAGGATAGCACCTACTGTGTGCCTAGCATCATGCCTGGCGTCTTAGAGAAATAAAGTGAGATGCTTCCCAGCCTGAGAGGTGGCACACTCATCTTGCGTGGCCACTGTGTGCAGGTAAGCATTAGAGCCATGCCTCTAAGGATTCTTGTTCTTTTTTTCATCCATGCCTTTCTTGCCTACTCAGTTTTCTGCAGCTTACCATATTCAGTCAAGCCAGGGACTGTCACCACTTTATTCCCAGCTGGGTCCCCAGCACTTCACCTGACAGGTGCTCAAATATTTGTTTAATTATATATTGACAAATGAAACCACTGCGTGTATCCGAGTGGAGATTTATAGTGCAGAGTCAGATAAACAGATGGACTCTGCAACCTAGGTGTAACTAAGAGCAACTAAGAGCAACCTAGGTGTAGACATAACTTTTACAATTTATCAGGGCTTTTCGGTTTGAATTAATTTCTTTCCAAGTGGGGTGTTTGCATAGATTGGAGGCAATGTTGGTCATTCCCATCTAACTCCATTCTCTGCTGCCCTTTGTGGCGGTCTTCAGTGTTGTTTGACAGATGTTCAGATTCTTCCCATTTGGGGAGAGGCCATGTGACAAGTTCAGGCCAATGAGTTTAAGTGGATGCGACATATGTCACCTTCAAGCAGAACAGTGAACTGGTAAGACCCTCCAGAGCTCTGTGTTTTCTTTAGCCTCAGTTACCAGCGGTGTTCCCGGGAGTGACTCATCTATCAAGCTGGGTCCCTGACGCGGACATTCGCAAACAGAACAGAGGCCCCAGCTGACCCTCCGTGACATGTAACAGGAGCCAGAAGTAAACTTTGTGGATCCTGAAACTCCAAGCTGTTGGTGTTGTTTTACCACATGATAACGTAGCCTATCCTGACTGATATGCTTCTCCATGTGAAATAGGTAAGGAGACCTGCCCCGTGTTTTCCCAGGTCTTCGTCCTGGCTCTTTGTGTTCTCCTTGCTTGACTTAGTCTTTCCTTCCTCTCTGGCAAGGTCAAGGGACAGCAATTAGCTGAGCGGGATTGGGGCAAAGAATGGTAGAAGCAACTGAGAGGGGAAGGTATTATCAGGGTTTTGGAGTTTGGGACCCTTGTGCTACTATTCTAGGCCCTGGACTGAGACTCTCCCCTCATATGCTCACTACCTTCTTTTTTCAAGCCTATGCTAAATCAGACTACCGCCTTGAGTTTCTTATATCGAAGTAACTATAGCATATATTAAATGTGCTAATTATAATCCTCTGTACCACATTGGAAAGTTTCAAATTTCTTCCTAACTCTCCTTTGCAAGTATACTGAAAATTTCGTGGCCCACGTAGGTTCAGAGGAAAGAGTTTGAACAGCTTGCCCATCCTTATAAATCAAGCCACAAGTACAACTAAACCAAGACTTTTATTCGAGAGGGGAGAAGAACTTAAAACCACCCCGTACCTCATACCTCGTAGGACGTTAGTGATTGGTGTCAGCTGCCAGTGCAAAGGGAGGTCAGCCCGCGTGGTCTCCATGTTTTGTTCTGCTCGGGATTTGTTCTAACAATTGTCGTTTCAGGTGAGCTTCGGGTCAAACAGATAACTGAATGGCGTTTATTCCATCAATATAATCAAGCCGTGAGGCTTACTAGGCATGGCTATTTGTAGGTCCATTCTAGTAGCATGTCCATTTTCTGTTACCTTAATCTTTGAGTAGTATAAATTTAAGTAATTTATTTTACTATGGTAAGAAAATGACCTGACCATTAGTAGAAAAATGAATGAGCAGGTATCACAAAAAGAAAGTTTATGAAAGAAAATATTAAAATACCCAGTAAAAATATGGAAAACACTTAATTGGCACACTAATAAAAATTTCTTGGGTATGCCATTTTTTTTAAATTCACCAAGTTGGTTAAGTTAAAATAAAATAAATCATAAAGGTCCATTTTGACAAAAATATAGAAAAACCTGCTCGGTCGTACATCAGTGGTAGCATGTAAACTAGAAAAAAAGGTTAGAGGAGAATTTGGCAATAAATATTGGAATTTTTAAAAGTACGTATTCCTTAGTTCTCACAGGAGAACCCAGAATTGGTGATACCCAAGTGGCAACAAGCACACACAGGGCCCGGATCTTGGTTACTACATACAGTTATCTGGTTAAAGGAATAGGGCTCCCTCGGAGATATGATTGATTACAGGCCTGAGCTTGGAAAATACAAGATAAAAAGCCTGGAGAAGGATAAACAAAAAACACAGGAGCCAGACAGAGACGGACAAATCCTGCATGTCATAACTTATATGTGGAATCTAGGAGGGGAGGGAAAGTCCAGAAACAGAGTAGCTTGGAGGTTACCGGGGGCTGGAGGGTGGGGGAAATGGGGAGAGGCTGGTGAAAGTGTACAAACCTCCAGTTATAAGATTAACAAGGTCTGAGTGTCTAATTTATGGCACCGTGACTGAAGCTGATAACAATGTATGTCTAACTAAACTTTGTTAAGAGAGTAAATCTTAAATGTTCTCACTGAAAAAGAAAAGGTAACTGGGTGAGCTGGGCATGTGTTAATTAACTTGATGGTGGGAATAATTTCACAAAATATGGAATCATCATGTTGAACACTTTAAATATATTACAGTTGTACTGGTCAGGTAGACCTCAGTAAAGCTGGAAAAAAAATGGAGCCCATCTGAAAGAGAGAGCTGATGCTAGAACAATATGAGGGGAAAAATAAATACTGTACTGAAGTATAACCCAAAGAAAAAAAACATACTGCTCTGTTTTCTAATTTAAATAAATTGAATTATAACTTCTTTTTAAATAGCTACATTAACATATCTGCAGAATGATCTAGTTGGCTTCTGATTATACATTCTTTTTTGCTCATAGGCATCTATAACAGAGACTCCCATTGGCCAGCCTGTGTTCCCTTTCTCTTTTTCTTCCACATTCTATTCAGGGTAGCAATGTGCCCCATTAAAATACTACATTTCCCATCCTCCCCCTTGCAGCAAGGTGTGATCACACACCTGACTTCTGGCCAGTGACGTGCAGAACAGAAGCGAATTATGGGAATTCCAGACAGACTGCCTCAAGGGAGATTACTCAGTTGAAATACACTATTTTGGGTCCTTCCTCTCATTCTCTTCCTTCTGCCTCCAGTGGAGCTGTGATGGGTAGAGCTCCAGGAGTCTTCCTGTGGCAACCTTGACATTTTATGCTTTGTGCACCAGAGCATAAAGATAGAAGGAACCCGGGTCTTTGATGAATTCCAGTAGCTTATACATCAGTCCTGCTCTGCTGACTTCCTGACTACTTTTATGCAATAAAGGAAATCCTTTAAGCCAGGTTACTTTGGGATTTCTGTTACACACAGCAACAGCTAATCCTAACTGATACTGCATCTAATTGGAAATACCTTGTTCTTTATCAAGAGTCTGATGTCTGCAAATATGTAAAAGTGTTGCTAGAATAACTTTCGGATTCACAACCTAAAATTTAACATGATCATTATCAACACTAGGATTTTTCAAAGAAATTTACAATTGCTGGGAAAGTGAAAACAGATCCTGCATGTGACACATTTAATTCAGAATCTAGTCATACGAAGCACCCAAGTAATGCTGACTTCTAGATTATCATTACCAGCTAGTTCCACCCACCGATTTGACATTCGAAGAAATGGAGAATCAGAGAGGGCCGTCACCTGGTCCAAAACGTACAGTCACACAGCAGTGCAGGCAAGACGAGACCTGATGTTGCTTTCACTCTTGCTTCACGATCTTTCCCATCTCCTGAGCCCTTTTGCTAGGTAATGAGCTCCACCAAGAAAAAATAAAACAATAAAATAAAATAGTAAATATTTGTGAATCCATACTGATACAGTCAATAACCCATCCTTGGGGGAGAGGAAATCTTTCTTCAGAACAATCCCAAACAAGTTATGCAGGAAAGACCCCCTGTCTGAGGAGGAGCTTAATGCCCCTCTCCTTGAGGGCTGGCTGGACTCTGTGACTTGCTTTCAAAGAATGAAACGAGGAAAAAGAAAAACAGTGACTTCACAGTGGAGGAAACTGACAGACAGCACTCTGACCAAGTGCTAAGTTAAGATTAACATCACTAGTCATGATGACCTCACAGACTCTCTGATATGGTGTAATGAGAAGGGTACCTCACCTCTCTGGTATTTTCTCCCTAATGCATAACCCCAATCTAATCATGAAAAAAACATGAGACAAACCCAACATGAGGGACATTCAACAAAATGCTTTACAAATACCCTCCAAAAATATCAAGGCCTTGCAATGAGGAAAGCCTAAGTAATTGTCATAGACCTGTGGAGATAAGGAAGATGTGACAACTAAAAGTAATATAGGATCCTAGATTGGATTCTGGAACAGAAAAGGACATTAGTGGAAAAATTGGTGCACTCCAAATAAAGTCTATGGTTTAGAAAAATTATTTTAAAAAACCTTTGACTAAGCACTATCACGCCTAGGTACTTACTCTGCAGGAATAATTACGACAATATATGCTGGGGGTCCCCAAACTTAGCATGCAACAGAATCACCTGGAGGACTGTTCCAACCAGCTCGCTGGGCCCCACTCCCGGCATCCTGCTCAGTATGTGCGGGGGTGGGGAAAAAGGCAGGACTTTGCCTTTATAACTGGTTCCCGGCTGCTGCTCCTGCCACCGTCTGGAAACCACGCATCAAGAAGCACCGACATAGGCAGACACTTATTACAGACGTCTTTATTGTCGTACTTATCTCTTGGATTATACACTTTTTCTTTACGCTCTTTTTTCTTGTGAATGTTTTCTAATCTTCAAAAAACTTTCAAAAGTTTCCAGTGTTCCTCTAATATGTATGTGTGGCTTTTGTAATGAGAAAAATGTAATTTTAAGTTAAAAAGGCAGCTCTTTATCGCATGATATTCTTAACACTGAGATGAGATGTAGTGATAAGGACAGACCAGGGCACAAGAAATGCTATTGGTGGCTGCTTTTTAAAAGTAAATTAAGCTGAGGGCTGTTGAGCTTCTCAGCCCCCATCCCGTGGTGCTCAGCCTTCCCTTCCCGGCCTGTGGGGCAGGCTCTGCCGGGTTCGGCGGCAGGAACAAGCTGGGTGCCAGGCCGTGAGTGGGCTGGCTCCCTCAGGCCCTTCAGTTTTACGTTAATACTTGTTTATAGAGGCCAAGCTCTCCTGGGAAGAAAAGACAACTTCAGTGCCTCGGACCAGCCCTGGGATCCTGGCAACAGTCTCGGGAGCCTTTTACTTTTGTAGAACTGACCCTTGTAGGGCCTGCCTAAAAACACAGGGGGAAAATAGGACTTGAGGGACAATGGGTGGCCGGAGTGAGCCCCTGCGGACAAGACCCCCCGCAGATAAGACCCCCATTCATGGGGGCTGGGAGAAAAGGTCTGTCTCCTGTAGGCTGGGGTAGGGATGGCTACCAAAAACAAACGTAAATTAATATTCAATTTATTAAAGTGAAAATTTGAAAAAAAACACGTTTTCCCTTAAAGTCAACATGAAAATAATATTATTATAGTCATATCTAGTAACACAATCACTTCCAAAGGAACTTTAATATTTTTACATTCCCCTAAATATTATGTCTCATTTACAAACCTGACTAAAGTCTTCAATAAAATTTTAAACTTCATTTATAAATGTAAAATAATAGATTCTATTTTTACATATTTTAAATAAATGTTTCCTAAGCAAAACTCTCCCAGATGTTGCCATTGCATATAAATCTATGAAGTTATACTTTAAAATATAGAGAATCTAAAGTTCTTTAAAATATTATAATATTGTTTGCAAACTTAGCCAAAAACTCACAGTTTTCAACTTTAAATTCCAGGTCTAAAATCAGTGACTTAGTTACATGTTTCACATTTCACTCAAAAGGTTAATCTTTCAGAATTTGCAAAATGTCAAATTCTTTTAAATATGACAGTCATTTTTAATGCCAGAAAATGAAGATTATTCCTAAAGCTAACATAAATAATCAGTTCTGTGGGTCTAATTTACTTTTTTTTAATCCTCAACCAAGGACATTTCTTTCTCATTGCTTTTTTTAGAGAGAAAGGGAGGGAGGGAGGGAGAGAGAGAGAGAGAGAGAGAGAAACAGACAGACATCAACCTGGGAGAGAAACATTGATCAGCTGCCTTCTCACCTGTTCTGTGACTGAGGATCAAAGCCACAGCCCAGACACATGCCCTGATCAGGAATCAAACCTGTGACCTTTTGGTCCACGGGTTGTGGCTCCAACCTACTGAGTCACACTGACTAGGGCCAATCTACTTCTTTGTATATGTACTGTTACGAGCTGAATTATGCCATCCCAAATTCACGTGTCAATCTAATACCCAGCGTCTCTAAGTGTGACCTTATTTAGAGTTAGGGTCAGTACAGAGGTGATTAAGTTAAAATGGAGGGTTGGGGATGGAAGAGAAGGTGGTACCTTGAGAAGGCAGAGAGAATGTACTTTGAAGTCCATGTTGACTATCTTGTAAACTGGGGAGAGCTGATGAGGATTAATAACTGGAAGGAAAGAAGTTTGAGGGGGTGAAAATAGCTTCTTGCTGGCAGGAGTAAAATGTGTTAATAGAGCAACACCCTAGAGAAGTTAATCTATTCACCCTTGCCCACCATTAGAAAAAGGTTCCTTTGAGATAAGTGACAGTATGTAGCAGAGTCCACTGTTAGCGTGTTCAAATTCCTTAGTAACTAGGCATGACAACTAGTTTCTCTGGCTGTTAGTTGCCATATTTATAAAATGAGGATAATAATTTTGGCAAGCACTGTGCACCTCCTCACCCCACACCTTATCACTTTAGAGCTCACTACTCCCCGGGACCTAAGAATGCCAGACCTTCAGCTCTTTGCTTGAGGGCTTTCTTGTGGCTCCCAGGAACAGCCTTCAACTAATAACTAATGGGAGTTAGTGGTCAGATACCCCAGCCAGCCCTCCCAGACTCTGAGATGTTCTCTATGCATTTTCCCAGAAACCCCCACAGATTGAGCCCCCATGATAACCTGCACATCTGTTTGCCCTTTATTGTCTTCTTCTCCTTCTCTGCTTTACTTCCCTACTTCCCTGAGGATCCTGCCTAGAATTGCCTCCCTAAGAAACTACATGCATTCAAATCCTTGATTCAAGATCCACATCTGGGAGAATCCATTCTAAGACAGTAAGGTACAACTTATAAGACTGTCAGAGGGAGAAACCTAAACTTGGATATTGGTGG
>PVKM010029052.1:0-11524 GCA_004027735.1 Carollia perspicillata | reverse complement strand
ACATCAAAGCCTATGTTTTTCCCACTTTACTAAAGACTGCTTCTCTAGAGCTAGTCCAAGCCTCACCCCTGGAGAGAGAGATTGGTTCAGGAATTTATTGGGGGTGGTCTTCAGGATCAAAGGCCTCCAGCCTGCACCTGGGCAGTTCTGGAAAAGGTAGAGAGAAACTTCATGGTGCTAAACATATTGGGAAATAAAGTAGAGAAATGGATGATTGTTCTAGTCAATATGAACCAAATGCTGGATCCCATGAAGCATGGGATCTGGTGACATCGAACAGTGTCACATTTTCAGTCTTCTAGGATCTGCCAAACCAAGGTGCATTTACCTGCTTGAATACTGAGCTGTGCAAAGCAAAGGCCCTCAGTTTGAGCACATTATTTTTATTATGGATGCTGAATTACTACAAGTAACTGAACCATCCTTTGAATCAGGTACATCCTTGGTATTTTATTTTAGCCCAGGTGTTGAATGAATGAATGAATGAATGCATATTGCTTGATCTTATAGATTATCTCTCTTGCTACAGGTAAACCAAAGGAAAAAAGTATTTTCCCATACCCCCTAAAGTGAGTCTACTTTGTTTTGTTGGAGGTGGCAATTTATAGACCTATCTACACATTATTTTCTAAAACTCAAGTATTTGGGAAGAGCAGATGGAGCACCATACTGTATACACTAGTCATATATTTTGGAATATATTTCTTTTTGAGCAATTCGGTGCTGCTTTATTTAGCAAAAGCCGTTGAAGTTTCTAAAAGCAAAGAACACAAGTGACTGAGATGACAGTGGACAGCCCCTCAGGCACAATGCCGATGCTCTTTAAATTCTGTTCTGCAGACCGCAGCCCTGGCCCCATTGCCACCCGCCGCAGAGACAATGACCCACTCTGCTCTGGGGGAGGGAGGAGGCGGAGCCGGGTTATCTGTAGTTTTTGTCTGTCCTTTGAGTGATTCTCGTACAAAGAGTTCTACTCTTTGTCCCTCGTCTTCTTGAGACTCATTTATTTTTTTCATCAAATTACCAGAGAAACAGAAGGAAGAAAACTCCATTCTTTTTCTATTTTTTCAGAGTTATGGGGGAAGCAAACAGGTGTTTAGAACATCCTATATTACTGCGGGATCCAACTTAGAAATCTCACTTAATCTCCACAAAAACTCGACAATGTTTTAAGAATTAATCGTCCCTTGGACGTAGAGTCGAGTTATCCATACTCCTCAGTTCATAGCTTATCATCATCGTGAGTCCGTGCAGGACTTGTCTCTTGTGATGTTATTGTTCCTCTTCATCCCTGCTCCCCACACCTGCTCCCCTCTCCCAATAGAGAGTCACCTAGATATGCTGGAATGCAGATTTAGCTTGTTCCCTACTGTAAAATGTTCCTCTTATTTGAGTATGTTTATATTGTTAGTTACATAAATGATAAATCCGTGACTAAATAGACTAAAAAGCGAGACTGTTGTTTGATTTTCTTCACTCCACATTATGTGTTCCGGTATATTCCTGCTTCTGTGTGGACGTCCAGCACTTGCCTAGTATTTCATTGTCTGCATTCACTCCAGTTTATTTGCGTCTTTCCCGGTTGGTACACATGCACGTCACAAAAGAGTTCTGCAGCTGCCACTCTCGTTTGTAACCCTCGGGGACCTGTGTGAGAATTATCTCTGGGGGGTGTGCCCAGGAGTTGGGTCTTGGAGTCACATGCTGTGTGTGTGTTTAGTTTAAGCTTGAGTTTCTGCCTGGGAAGAGCACGTGAGAGTTCTCATCTCCCTACATCCCCACCAGCATTTGGTGTGGACCAACGTTTAAATTTTGGTCATTCTGAGAGCTGAGAGTGCATGTTATTGTTGCTCTGATTGTCATACCTTAGATTCCCAGGAAGTTGAAGCATCATTTCACATGGCTGTACCCATTTGGACATTCCCTTCGTAGAACTGTCTTTTCATGTCTTTTATTTACTTTTCTCTTTCTTTTTATGTGCTAGGTATTAATCCCTGGCCAGCTTTAGATTCTGCAGTAATTAAGTCCCAGTTTCTAATTTATCTAATCACTAACCAATAATTTATTTTCTCCAACAACACTCCTTACTACTTAATGTAATAAGGTAAATCTGCCCATTGTGCACCCTGTATGCAGTGCTTTTAGGATCTTTTTTATGAAACTCATCCCCACCCCAAATGAGGAAACAGGATCCCAGTGTTGTTGCCCAAGGTCATGCTGTCAGCCAGCAGCAGGATTTGAAATCATGAACAGGTAACCTTAAAGAAATGAAATCATGGTGCTCGCAACACTTTTAAGGCAATCAGGAGCTGATTGCACTCTAAAGAGTCTATCGGGTTCACTGAGAGATCTCAGAAATCGCAGCATGCAGCTTCTAGTCACCACATTTCACAGCATTTCCCTCTCTGCCTGAAATTCTTGCAATGTGTCTCTAATCCCATCACAACCAGCCTGGCTGTGACCACAGTTCTGGCCTTTACTGAGCTCATCCCTACTCGTCCTCAAGGTGATTGGCTGCACTCGATAACCCTGAAGACCATTTCTTCCTCTGCAGGGTCTCTGCCTTTTCTAGGAAAGCACAGGGTGGAGGTCAGAGGTCTGTGTCTCTTCCAAGCCCAGGATGTCAAGCCACCACTGTCTCCCGGGAGCCCTGGGCTTCAGCTCTGTCTCACAGTGTTAGAGGGGTGTGGGGAGGCCAGTACTGCTGGTGAGGAAGTGAAGCTCGGGGCCCCTCCTCCAATTTCACCTAGACAAAGTTGCCCTTTGCCTGTGTTTGCTGTGTGTGTCGGGTAACATGTAAGGTTTACTTGAAAAACAGTTCTACTGTTAAAAGGTTGCGGGGAGTGGCATGGTGCTGCCTTGGAGAACTAGACTACTTTTTATGAACTGATACATATTTTCATCTCCTTGCTTATATTTATACCATGCTTTACATTTTGATAAACACTTTTACATTACCTGCATTCATAAAGCCTTGTAGGTAGGCATATTTTAACAGCTGCGGCAAAATTTGCCCAAAATCACAGCCCTGTATTGCAGGCTCCCGCAGGCGGGCTGAAGGGCCGTATGTCAAGAGATGGTAGATCATCATCGGTTTCAGCTGGAACTAGGTGATCCCTGGTCTCCTCATTCATGGAAAGATGTTATGCCTGGAAACGGTTACGAAGAAAGTAAAATTGAAAGGATGACCTGCACCAAGCCTCTTGTCTTTTGGGAGGAAGGAGGGACTTCACCCACACATTGAACACCCGCCCTCGTCACTGTGCAAAGTGCCTCGTTTTATTTCATCTTTACAGCCACTTGGGGAGGGAGGTATTATGTCCATTTGAAAGGTGATGAACCGGAACCATGGAAGGGTACGTGGAAAGGCTCAGGTCCCAGAGCTGTCCCACTTATCTGGCTCCGAAAGCAGGCTCTTTCCCCTGTGTCAGGATGCCTCCCAGTAAACACTGCATCTTGTATAAATTCGCCTCCCAGAGCTTCCCGAAGCAGTTGTTAGTCTAGGAAGGAAATTCCTCATCGGTAGTTCTGTCTCACCCTGGACCACACATTGGTGCCTTGGTCCTTCCCCACCTTCC
Source organism: Carollia perspicillata (assembly GCA_004027735.1). Classification (NCBI taxonomy): domain Eukaryota; kingdom Metazoa; phylum Chordata; class Mammalia; order Chiroptera; family Phyllostomidae; genus Carollia; species Carollia perspicillata. The sequence goes on along the minus strand of PVKM010029052.1, from coordinate 7,946 downwards.
CGCACCCTCGGTCCTTACCTGCTGCTTTCGGATCAGGCCACATCTTCTGTCACTTGCCGTGACTCAGCCGTGAGCATCTTTCTTGCTTTGCTTTCTTGGTTTCCCAATACGAGCCCATGCTCTTTTGGGGGGTGCCTCAAGAAAGGAAGATTGGAAAACAGCCATCCAGCCTTCTGGCTCTGCAAGTTGCTGATCGGGCTTGGCTTTGTCTCGTTGCTCGTGGACTCTGTCTGTGCCACAGGCTGAGGGGGTAGGCATGATCGCAAGGTTCCTTCCCGTTCTCAGAGGGCGCACCTCTGAGACAGACACAGACACTCTCCCTGGTCTGACGGATTGAGTCAGTGCGCCATGCTGTCGGGAGCTTGCGTCCATGGTACTTGTCTCGAGCAGACTGTGAGGTGCTGTGCAGGTCGATGCTCGGACAGATCTTGAATTTGAGAAACTTTCCCAGCTTAACAAAGATCTACAAAGTGAGCTATAACAGAAGGTAGAAGTGATACGTGCCGTAAGTGTGAAGAAAAACAAAGAGGAAACTAATACTTATTAAGTGCCTACTATGTGTCAGAAGTACCTAATATGTGTCAGGGTTTACTCTCATATTTTAGGTACTTTTATGTACATCTTCTGATTGAATACTCCTGACTGAGTTTTGAAGTATTATCCCCATTTTATGGGGGAGGAAATTAAGGCTCAGAGATGATAAGTAAGTTCCCGTAGATCTCCTTGTCTCTAAAGCTCACGTATTTCCACTCTACATTGCTGAAGAACCTTAGAAAATATATCAAAATAATACAGTGAGAAAGAATATGACCCATTTAGTTACTATCCAGTGTTCCAGTTCTCTCTCAACTTCATTTTTCTCTTTCCCTCTGTCTATTATGGGTACGTCCATACCCCAGAACATCCTTAGGGTTTGTCCTTTACCAGCTCTAACTATTATTAATATTCTGATAATTTCAAAAATAAATCCCTTTGGATGTGGCTCCGGAGCTTTCTCCTGTCTTTCCCCTGTGATTTACCCAATCCCTGCTGACGTTAATCTTAGAGATAATGAAATGGGCTGCCTTTATAGGACGGTTTTCTGCTGGCATGCCGTTTTTTTTTGTAAAGCCTGAGAGTAATAGGGGAAAAATGGGATAACTAAAATGGAACAACAGTAATATTTAAAAAAAGAAAGAATGATATATTATTACAAGTAAATTACACTGTGGAGCAGTATTAATATTGCCATTGAAAGCTAGCATTTGCAATAAAGATGGAAATGTTCGTTTACAAAAAAAGAAGCATGAACATTTCTTAGTAAGACACAGACATGGCAGGCACCCTTATTTGTAATCCAGGACCGTGTATGTGTGTGTGTGTTTAACAAAACTACTAACAAATCCACCTTTATGCTTTCCTTACTGGGTAAGAATTGTTACAGCTTAGACACGTCTAGCCAATATCACAGAGGCTGTTGAACGCACCCACTAAATGACCCAGACTTTATCCCCCTTCCAGTTTAACACTTTAAATAAATGCTAGCAGGCTTCACTGCATTGGAAAATTGCTGTGTGTCTCCAACCATTTGGATGTATAGATTTGCCATGCAGCCTTCCTAGGTGTACCGTCTAAAGCAAGACTCATTTAGCTGACTCGCATTCCCTGCGTGCTATTTACCCAACAGTCATCACTCACATTGGTTCATTAGGTGTTGGGTGATGAGCCAAACCGCTGTTTTCTCAGCTGGGGCTGGAGCCTGTTTAGTTTGGCACTGATTTATGACGTGCGGGAGTGAGCAGTTTGCAGAACTATCTTAGAAACCCAGTTAGCCAAAGACAAATACCTGAAAGTTAGCTGATGGGAGCTCAGGAGGGGGGCTCTTGAGAAAAGGGAGTCATTTAGAAACAGCAGTATGACTTTCGTTAGCCGGGCTAGGGAAATGAAAGGTTCTGTGGTAGAAGATGCTTTCGGATCTGGTTTCTCGATGTGTACCCCAGGGTCGGGTGTAAGGCATGTGACTGACGTCGTGTCATACAACTGCATCATCTCCCTGTGTTTCGGTTCTCATCATTTGCAAACGTGCTTATGGGCTACCTGCTTCTCAGTCACCTTCAGACTAAATGCCTATGTATCAGTAAAATATCTTGAGACGTTCTTTTGAAAGATATTGCGCAAAAGAGCACGCATTTATAGCTTTACTTTTCCTCTCCTGAATGGGTTTTACACTGAAAAAGTTTTTAAGTGTAACATTTACCCAGACTCGTGTGCTTCCTGGCTCTTGTTTTTCCTTTTCACTTTGGTCACCTGTTGCACCACGTTGGTTTGGCATCCTTTTTGCTCTTTGTGTTCTGTGGGTAGGGCAATGAGGAAGATACACCTTGATCTTGAAGTTGTAGAGGAAATGCCTCTGCTCTAGTTGGGGCACTGTTCTCTTAGTGGCACTTACTGGCATGCCAAAACTCGCACAACACATTTTTGTATTCTTTCCATAACAGACTCTTTCTCCCTATTACCGACCGAGAACACTCTGAAGTGCCATTGACAACTGCTGGCCAGAAGCTTTATCTGTTTCCTAAAGACAAATACCCCCTTGTTTAGAGGGCTTACGTTTTCACGAGCCCATCCAAATTGCTCAGTTGATAAGCTACAAGGATGCCCAGATTCATCTGGGGAGGGGAGAAAATACGGAGAGTTGAGAGGATGTGCCCAAGGTTGGACAGGAGGCAGCGTAAGAAGATAGATGCAGAGCCAAGTAGGCACCGGGTACCCTGGCTCCACTATTAATTAGTCTTTGACTTAATCCTTCTTTCCTCTGCTCAAAGATCCTATCTTTTCACCACTTTCTACAACATACAGGCCAAATTCTTCTACTTAGCAGTTTCAGGCTTCCATAGTTTGATCTTGACCTGTCTTCCAAAGGATTACCTACTACCCCTCTCCTTAAGTGAATAAACACAATAGCCACCATTTTTATCTGGTCTCATAAAAGCTGCTTGACATTTTTAAATCTCTGCACCACATGGCAGTATCAAGCCTGTAATCCCCAGTTTACTGGGGATCTGAGGCTTAGGGAGGTTCAGACATTTGCCCCAGGACACATACACGGAGAAAGTGCGAGAGCCGAGAGTCAAACCGAGGTCTGCTGGACTCCAGGGCTCACTGCCTGCCTCTGACCTTTCACTGAAGCCAAAGTGATCTTGAGCAATTGCCCTTTTATTGATCTGAAAAGATTGGATGAGGCGGGGGGTGGATCTTAAATTTCTTTTCAGTTGGAAAATATCTTTTCTAATTCAAGAGTGGGATGCACGGAGAGGTCCAACATGACATGTATACTTTTGTGAAGTAAGACATTGACAACTGTCATGGTGTAGCTCAGCTTTTTTAAGCTTGCTTTGGCTCTGTCACTTTGCATGGTGCATGCCTCTTTTCCTTTCTTTCTTTTTTTAAAAAATAACAAAACATAACAGAACATTGACTCCTTAATCACTGGACTTGAGAACAAATTATGTCCTTTAGGAAATCATTTCACTTGTTTTTAACAAACAAGAGCATTTGTGCTATAGCAATAAACATTACCTCTAAAAGAAGTTCTCCCTTACTTTCACTCAAATTATAATTCTAAGAAAGTTCCTTCGACATTGGTTATGGTCAGAATTTTCTTCTCAGAGTTAAAAAAAAGATCACTGAGCCCCGGCTGGTGTGGCTCAGTGGATTGAGCTCTAGCCTGTGAACCAAAAGGTCGCTGGTTTGATTCCCAATCAGGGCTCATGCCTGGGTTGCAGGCCGGGTCCCCAGTGGGGGGCATTTGGGAGGCAACTACATATTGATGTTTCTCTCCTTCTCCTTCTCCCTCCATTTTCCTCTCTCTAAAAATAAATAAATAAATAAATTTTTAAAAGATCATTGAAATTTTAAGGTGAAAGGTGACCGTGTTCTACATTGGAAGGTCTATAATTTGACCCAGGAGACCTCTGTCTGCCCACTGTTTCATTAACTCAACAAACGTGTCCATTCTTATCTGAGTGTCTTTGACCTCCAAGGTGGTGAGACAGAAGTACCATTTAGACACTGGATTGAGCAACTTTCACAGGGACATAAAATCGAACATAAGTGATGCACTTATGTTCAGTACAATGGACTAGCCCAAGTCCAAGGCACTGATTGGACTTGGGCTAGTCCTCAAAGAAATTCCATGAGGGGGTATAGGGACGCTTAAGAAAATCCAATCCAAAGTTAGGGAATGGCCAAATGTGTTAGGTAAGGTTTTCTATTTCTCGCCATCATGGGTTCCTGCAGAGATGGGGGATGGGTACCATTGTGAGTCCCTCACTCAATTGGTTCGGTAGTGGCTGCATGCAGACAGAGTCCTGGGCTCTTCAGAAAAAAAAAAAAAAATGTGTGATAGATTAGTGCTACCTGTCGTTGGCAAGGAATAGAGGAATGAAGATATATAGGACATAGAATTGCCATAGCGATGTTTCCTCCAAAGGGCCCTTCATCAAGGGAAGGGGACCACATTCGGATGAGAACGCGGCAGACCCGGTGGATTTCTGGAAACCGTGGGAACAGCTGCCTGCATCCAGCTGTGTGGGGTATAGTGACTGAGCAGAGAGGAAAGGCATTGAGTGGAAAAACACAGGAACCATTTTCAATCTTCCTTAGGTGCATTGGCTCTAAACCATGAAATAACTCAGGATTTTGCAGACTCAGAGCACTCTGGGCTGTTTTAATTGTCTCAGCTTTATGGCTATAGTGGTTGACAGGTTCTCCTTTAAAGATAACAAATGGCTCACAATTACTTTAGTTTGGAAAGTGTTCTGCTGCCCTGGGACACTGTAATAATGGACCATGGAAAGAAAAGGCCTAGGGATTTATGAGGTGCCCCAATTTACAGCCATCTGGGAGAGATCCGGAGAGCGTCGGCATGGCGGTGTGCTAACCAGAGTTCATCTATCATTGCTACAGTTGTAAGCCCTCTCTTTCCCTCTGCTTGCAATTATCACAGAGGTTCGACCCCAGCCTTTATAAGACTCCCCAGAAATCATTTTTTAACATGTAACTCAGAAATCAAACCTACTTGACCTTCGGTTTACTGGACTGAGGGGGAAATTGTCCAGGTACAAAAAACTGTAAAATCCACTAGTGATAAAAAGACAAATGTGGGATAGTCTCTTCTTTCAAAGGGCTCAAGTGCCTACTGGGAGACAGTAGTGAATACATAATTCTAGTACGCTCTGAGCAGTGCAATTGTTGAGGCAGCAAAGGGGTAAGAATAGCAATATATTTGTATGCACAAAAATCTGCACTCTGCTTAATAATCACTTCGTTTTTTCTGTCCCCAAATTATACTGACAACTCATACCCATAAAAGCACTTATTAAGGTCCAGCACTACTATTTGTTTACAGCCTCCCTTGCCCTCTCTGACCTTGAGCTCTGGATCTGGCTCTTCGTGTTGCCAACACTTACCCAGTGATTAGCACACATGATACGCCTAGTAAGTGTTAGCCGAGCTGACACAGGATGGCATAATTGAATGTGTACGCCTAATGAGCCTGATGTAATACCAGGAACTGACAATTCATTAGATAAAATTCAGAAAATCAAAACACATTGGCCCTTAAGAGAGTCTGTTGATTCTGAATTGATTTGGAAATCAAAATGCAGACCATGATGTTTTGCATTTCTCGACAAAGGACTCTCCGTTTAGAACGTCCCACTGTTGGGTTGATGACTACTCGGAAGAAGAGTATTTGAAGGAGAGTGGTAAGAACAGCCCCTCCCTGTCCATATCAGAGTTTAGACCAGTGGATTCTATGAAATTTTAAGTCCCCCTGTGTGGCCATCTCCCCAGGCCAGTCTGTCTGCTGAACAGCATCACCAGTACCTTCATTATGGTGACACGGTCCTTGTGCATGACCTGCTACAGCAGAGGTCCTGATGTCGCTTCAGTTCAGCCACCTTGCCTGGCGGTGGAGTTACCTTACGGGAGCCAGACGCTGCCTCTCTCACCCCGAGTTCCCCCTGGCCTTGCCCGAGCAGTCTGCTTCCCAGAGGTGTACTCAGTCTCTCTTCCGGAGGGGCAGACTGTCCAATTTCATTTGTCACCATTTAATAGGTTATGTAAAGCATGCTGAGAGATCTAAATGTGTGAGGGTAGGGTTCCATCCTCTGTGTGAAACAGTGGACATTCCATTTATTTCTTGAGAGGGACTAATTTTAGAGTAGTTTGAGGCTAATTTATCTAGGCCCACTGGTATTTCTCTGTCCATTTTCCTTTCAGTTCGGTCGTTCACTCTACAAATAACTGTGACACCGATATTAGGTGCTGGACACATAGAGACGAATTGGGTAAAATCCCACCATCCGCAGAGATTGAGACACACCAGGCGAGATGAACATGTGAGCAGGCCGTTACTGTTCACTCCGCTTTGTCAAGTCTCACCAATGAGTGAGTGAAGGAGGGGCATTGAGTCGACCTCAGATTTGTTGGTAAACAGCCTGCAGTGTTTAGGGGTATCCGTGGATGCCACTTGCCCATCAATGGAGACAATAGGAAGGTTCGAATTATTCAACACTGTGCTTCTTTGCATCATGATTGTGTATCTTAAAGGACAAAAATCCTTTCAGGCTATTATTTGTTTAGTGAACCCTCTTGTGGGGGGGGCGTTCTTCCCAAGAGTCAGTCCTCCCCCCCATGGTCAGCTGTGGCTGCAAGACAGCAGCACCTCCATAGTGACCCCAATCTGGGGCACTTGCCAAGGAAGAAGCTAATTCTTCTTAACTTTAAGATTGGCAATAGACATTGCTTTCCTCACCCATACTTGGCCAAGTATGGCTAAGTTTGATAAACCATCATTAAAAACCCATTGGTAGCATAATTATTAAACATCTGTAGCCGTTTGCCCCCAACTCTATTGGATCCTGCTGGACCCTATTGGAAGAGTTTTTCAACCTTCTTTGCAAGAAAACTGGTCCTGTTCATTTCTGCCTCTCTCACCGCACACACATATTTTGATTGACTTGTTTGACATGTTGGTTATTCAAAGATGTAGATGGAAAGCCACCCACTCTCGGGCTTCGTGCAAACTTGGCTTGCTGGAGGCTCCATCAGACACTGAGACAGTAGCTTCCTGGGGTCAACCAGGGCTGTCAGATAGCTAGCCAGCGAATCAGGGCTGATCGCTGGATTAATTAGTCCCTGCTCCGTGGTGAAAGGAAGCTTGGTCACACAGCTCTGTCCCTCAAGGGCAGGCTGCAGAGAGAGGGCAGCGACCCCCCAGACCTCACCGTTCTCATCTCCTCTTGGGGACTGACTCCCTGTGGATGCCGAAGACAGCAAGAAGGACGGTGTGTCCATATCCGTGGATCTTCGGCTATCTCAGCTCTAATTGATTTTAAGATGAATTGCTGGTGGAAAGGTTTTTTTTTTTTAATACTGCCTATAAAGATGCCATAAACCTTAAATTAAAATGTCTTCTGGTGAGGCACAGGCAGCTTTCGGGCCATGTGTCTTCGTCTTTGAAATGCGAGATGGCCCAGTCACCGTGAGCACGGAACCCCGGGCTCAGGCATCGTCTGATGAGCTCTTTTGGGGGCTAATGGCGGAGCCCTCGAAGCTCTCAATTCAGATTGTGATCAGATCATCAGGCTGCTGGAAGCTGCCTGAGCATCACTACCCCCTGCCATCAGATTCCTAATTTATCAGCTGCTAAAATGCAGTGGGCGTTCTCCAGCAAGGGAGCGTGGTGCTGAGCAGCTAGCTCCCTCCCTAACTGCTCCGGGGCCATCTGCTCTGCTCTCAGGGTGAGTTTGAAAAGTCACCTTTCATCCTCTCTCTAATAATAGTCCTCTGGCGGCTCCCTGGGTCCGCCTGCACCCTGCCACACACAGGATTGCCGGCTCAGCGTCGGCACAGAGGCTGCTGCCTGTGTCTGGGCACACTGATGCTGGTCGCTGCCTGAG
>PVKM010029051.1:0-17966 GCA_004027735.1 Carollia perspicillata | reverse complement strand
GAATCCTCAGAAATTTTAAATGAAATAAAGGCAAGTCAAATATCAGATGTTGAGTTCAAAACAATGGTTATAGGAAGCTAAATGAGCTCAGTGTGAAGTACCAAAAACTACAGGGAAACTACGAAGAACTTATTGTAAACTATATCAGCATAAAAAAGGACATAGAAATAATTCAAAAGAGCCAAAAGGAAATGAAGAATACAATTTCTGTATTAAAGAACACAGTAGAGAATCAAAAATAGGCTTGATGAAGCTGAGGACTGAATCAGTGAGCTGGAGAACAAGCTAGAAAAAAATTCCTAGAAAAAGCAAGAAAAGGAAAAAAGAATAATGAAGAGGGGTTAAGGGAAATACAGGACAACATGAAACTCAATATTATCCACAAAATAGGGATACCAGAAGGAGAAGAACAGCAAGAGATAGAAAACTGGTTTGAAAAACTAATGATGGAAAACTTCCCTAATGTGATGACAGAAAAAGCCATGGAAATCCAGGAAGCAGAGAGAGTCCCAATAAAGAGGAGCCCAAAGAGGCCCACTTCGAGACACATCATAATTAAAATGGCAACATTACAAGACAAAGAGAGAATCCTAAAGGCAGCAAGGGAGAAACAGGAAGTAACATGCAAGGGAAACCTGATAAGGCTAGCAACTGACTTCTCAATGGAAATGCTCCAAGGCAGAGGGAATGGCAAGAAATACACCAAGTAATGAAAGACAAAGGCCGGCAACCTAGATTGCTCTATCCAGGAAGGCTCTCAATTAAAAAAGAAGGCAAAATAAGGAGCATCCCAAACAAAAGAAGCCTCAAAGAATACACCTCAACCACCAGCATTGCAAGATATGCTAAAGGGACTGCATTAAGAAGAGGAAGAAAAACAGTGAGAGAGAAAGGAACAAAGGCACAATAATAACCTTAAATGTAAATGGCTTAAATGCTCCAATAAAAAAATATAGGGTAGCTGAATGGATAAGAAATCATGCCCCACACATATGCTGCTTACAAGAGACCCACCTCAGAATAAACACCATATGAACAAGAAAAAGAAATAAAAGGCATCCAAATTGGAAAGGAGGAAGCAAAACTGTCATTGTTTGCAGATGACCTGATAGTGCATAGAGAAAACCTGACAGACTCCACCAAAAAACCACTCAACCTAATAATTGAATTCTACAAAACAGAGGGATACAAAAATCAATGTTAAGAATTTGAAGGCATTTTCATATACCACTAATGAAATATCAGAAATAGAAATCAGGAATATAAATTTCATTTGCCACAGCAACAAGAAAAATAAAGGACCTAGGAATAAATCCAACCAAGGAGGTAAAAAACCTGTACTCAGAAAAATACACAAAACTGAAGAAAGAAATTAAAGATGACACAAATAAATGGAAGCATATACCATGTTCATGGACTGGAAGAATTAACATCATCAGAAGGCCCATACTACCCAAAAGAAATTTATAGATTCAACACAATCCCTAATAAAATATCAATGACATATTTCACATATACAGAAGAAACATTTCAAAAATTTATATGGAATCATAAGTGACCCCAAATGGCTGCAGCAATTTTGAGAAAGCAGAACAATGTAAGAGGGATCATAATACCTGACATCAAACTGTATTGCAAGGCCACAGCAATCAAAACAGTCTGGTACTGGCATAAGAACAGACACATAGATCAATGGAAGAGAACAGAGAGCCCAAAAATAAACCCATGTCTCTGTTGATCTCGTTCAACAAAGGGGGGAGCAGCATAAAATGGAGTAAAAATAGCCTCTTCTGCAAATGTTGTTGTAGAAGATCTGGGAGATCTGGAGAGCTACAACCAAAAAAAAATGAAATTCGACCACCAACTTACACCATACACAAAACTAAACTCAATATGGATAAAAGACTTAAATATAAGTGACAACATCATATAATCATAGAGGAGAACATAGTGAGGAAAATCTCAGATATTCTAAGCAGCAATATTTTCCTTAGAGCAAAGTACATAAAGGAAAGAATAAACAATTGGGATCTCATCAAAGTAAAAAAAAAAAAAAACTTCTGCTCTGCTAAAGAAAATATTAGCAAAATGAAAGAGAACCAATGTATGGGAAAATATATGTGTTAATAATATCTTGGACAAGGGTTTGATCTCCAGAATATGTGAAGAACTCACACAACTTCATACCAGGAAGACAAACAATCCAACTAAAAAATGAGCAAAGGACCTAAATAGACCTTTCTCCAAGGAGGACATACAGAGGGCCTAGAGACAGGAAAGGATTCTTAGCATTCCTAGCCATCAGAGAGGTGAAAATTAAAACCACAATGAGATACCACTTCACACTGGTCAGAATAGCCATCATACGCAAATCAACAAACAGTAAGTGCTAACCAGGTTGTGGAGAAAAGGGAACCCTAATACATTATTAGTGGGAATGCAGACTGCTGTAGCCACTGTGGAAAATAGTGTGAAATTTTCTCAAGAAACTAAACGTGGAATTTCCTTTTTATCCAGCAATTCCACTGCTGGGATTATATCCTAAGAATCCTACAACACTAGTTCAAAAGAACCTATTCACCTCAATGTTCATAGCAACACAATTTACAATAGCCAAGTGCTGAAAGCAGACTAGGTTCCCATTAGTAAATTAGTGGATCAAAAAACTCTGACACATTTCCACAATGGAATACTATGCAGCAGAAAGAATGGAGCTCCTACCCTTTGTGACAACATGGATGGAACTGGAGAGCATTATGCTAAGTAAAGTAAGCTAGGCAGTGAAAGACAAATATCATATGATCTCACCTATAAGTGGAACCTAAACAAAACAAACAAACAAGCAATATATAACCTGAGACATTGAAATTAAGAACAGACAGTAGCCAGAGGGGAGGGGAAAGGAAATAACTGGGGAAAGAAAGGAAAGGGTTATCAATTAACAAGTATAAAGGACTATATGGCAAAGCCAAATGGGGTAGGTTGAGGGTGGGGGTGGGGTGACTGCGGAAGGTTGTGGTGGGAAAATGGAGACAACTGTATTTGATTATTAATAACAAATGATTAAAAAGAATAAGTTATAATCTACACAAGAGTCAACACTCATAGAAAAAAGTTACATTAAAGATAGAAAAATAAACAGCTGTAGTTCCTCGTAGATGTTAGATCATAATTGTTTTGACTGATTCTCACTACCTAGGGATCATTACTGTTACCATCTCATTATATAACCTCACATTCTCTTCATAATGCATGAACCTACTGTTTAGTAGCCTGTGTTTTCTACTAACACAATGTCTGCATTTTAACTCACATATAACTTGCAATGTGATTCTGCTTCAGTGTCATCCTTCCACAGCAGACTGTAAACTTCAGGTGGTCAGGACATGTGCCTTTCTAGTCCTCAGCTCTGCACCCTGGCCCTGCATTAATATTGGTTGATGGATGACCTCTATTTAGTTGTTTTAGTTGCACAGTTTCTTTTTTTCTAATTATACCATTATTAGTTTGTTTAATCTTCTATTGTTAAAATCTTAAACATTTAATAAGTGTTTTTCACATCAATATTAGGACTTATGCATACTTTATTTTAGTAGTTATTAATTATAGAATAATACTTGAATACATTCACTATGTAAAAAATGGAAACACTACATATAAGGCCCATCCCCCTCTCTTGCAGGGAGAGTCTATTATCAATTTAATTTGAATTTTTCTAGATCACTTACTCATATATTATGTAATATAGATACACTCATAAAAGTATATGCTATCATTTGTGTGTATGTATTTTATATAATTGATATAGTATTGTTCTTATTGTTATACATATTTATGTCCCTTTATTATGTTGGATTTTATCTTGTAGATACACCACAATGGACAATTTATTTTTATTTCTTACTATTTAAACACATTTTAGTGAACAGCTGAATTTCCCCAGATGCAGATTTTGGAATGATAATTGAACTGTAGATAGTTTACTTGTAGGCACTTAATTATCTCAGAAAATAGCAGTAGGGGACTGGGAAGATAAGACAGGAAAGGAAACTAAGCCAATGCACGTTCTTCCATAAGCAGGCTGTTGCTTGGGACAACTGGGTCTCAGTTGCACCGGGTTCTCGTCGCGGGGGAGAGGCTGCTGTGTAGAGCATACCTCAGAGAAGTCCCATTGGAGGGGCGAACAAACAGGTCTGAACTCACCAACTGCATCTTATCACAGTCTCTGGGCTGCTCCCAGTGACACTGACTCCTGACTACTCTGACCTGGCCAGGGGTGATTTGACCATGTACCTGGACTCCTGTCCATAGAAAGGTCTTACTCACCTGTTCACAGTATGAAGCATTAATGTGCAGGAATGGAACGTCCATTGCTACATCCTCAAGTGCCTTCTTGTATTTTTGTACCCATATTTTAATAAGTATTTTGGGGAAACAAATCATTCTTTTACCATTTTTAACTGGACCCTGTGTCTTGGCTTATTTTATTTTCCTGTGAAAACTCTCTATTGCCAGGTCATCTTACTCACCTTCTCCACTGTTCAGTTCCCCCCAGAACTGTGTCTATTCCTTTTTAGCTTCATCTCCTGCTGACTCAGACATTCACTTTACCTTGAAATGCTCTCTGGCCCTCCTGACAAACAGTTTGACTATGTAACTTTCTTCTTGGGGAGTGCACTGTTCCTACAGGTTGCTTTCAAATGAACAGACTTAAGAAACCCAGTCACTGCTTTAAAGACTGTGAAGTTGAATGCAACCTGTGTGTTCAAGAAAATGTGTTTGTTAGTAATTAACTAACCTTCCTGATTAAATAGAGGTAATTTTTCTGGTGTTCCAATGATGAACTAATGATATGCTCATAGCCACTAGATCTGTAGTTTGAAAAGGATGTTATGGTTTCCTCTAGTCCACTAGCTCAAAAAGTATGGTAGTCATACCAGAAACGTCAGTGGCACTGGGGAATTTGTTCAAGGTGCAAATTCTCAGACCTCCTTCCTCCACACACACTGAGTCAGAATCTCTGGGGTGGGATTCATCAGTCTGTTTTGATGGTCATCCAGAATTTTGATGTGTATTAAACTTTGATAACCACTATTACAGTCATTTACAATTTATATCTATTCCAGTGTTAATGCCCAATCAATTTTTATTAAATATTGTCTTTTGAGTAAAATAGCAAATTTCTTCACACTTTAACAGCCTATTTTTTTCTTTCATAATACATCATTAATGAATGTTCAGTATCCTCAATTTACACAAATTTATGGAAACAGACTGTTATTTTGAAAATTGCATCAAAACAATGCCTCTGTGTCTTACAAAACATCAAAGATTATTGAAATACTACAAATTAATATAACCTAATGGTTATGTATTTTAAATTATTTTTAGAATAACATGATAGTATTTGCAAGTATTATGGCTAGTAATTAAAAGGCATTTACCTCACTGTATAGAAATCTATAATCCAAAATGAAAACACTTTCATTTCAGTATGTTTTCTTCAATCTTATGTGATTGTTCAAATCTCCCATGGTCTCTTTGCTGAGATTCTTTTAAATAATACATATCTTTCTTGCTTGTAAAATGATCTGGTTAAAAAATATTGAAGCAAATTTATTTGTTTGACCAATATTTAATTTATATGCTCTCCCAGAATTTATATATGGATTCAAGTGAGAGAACACATATATGCTTTTGAGTTATCTGGAAACATTCTTATCGAGACCTTGAAGCTGCTCACATAGAGTATTTCATGCATCTTTGCTCATTACATCACTACTGTGTGTCTCCTGTGTTCAGTGTTAGCTGGGTGCTAGGGCTGCATGGATATCAGGAAAGACACAAAGCATCCTCCCAGGCCTAAATTGGCAAAAACACACTGACATGTTTTCAACTTCTCACAAGAGTGGAACCTGTCAATTCAAAATGTATCTTATGTATTAGTTTAATATCTAGAAATTACAATTTAAGTTACTCCAGTGAAAGGGAGTATAGAGGACTCAAGAAGGTTGGATTACTGAAAGACATGGTTCCTAAATTTTCACACTACTCTTGATCTTTCATGTAGTATGATTTGAGAACATTGGATCTTCACTGGAGATGGCAAGCATATCTTACAGGTTATTTACTGGATACAATCAGTGTTGTCATCATACTAAAAACTTTGAATTATTTGCCAATAGTTTAGAAATTCAGAAAATCCAGAGTTTTAGCTTTTCTGGAAAAATGGGTAGATCTGGCCACAATAGATTTCCATTTTCCTATGATTGGCAAAAATTCACCATAGCCCTCATCACCCCCAGTTTTACAACTACTCTTCTCTTACCCTAGTTTAAACCACCTCCTTTGAGATTAGAGTACATTCTGTTTATAGCCTTAACTTCCTCTCTGGAACATAAACAGCATAATATTCACAATTGTTTAAGATCATTGTAATCCTTTACATTTGTATAGTAAGTTTATTCTTGTGAGTTATGCATAGAAGATATTGTTTTCCATTTTGATTAGTGAAAACATTGAAATTTATTTATTTATATTTAAATGGAACACTGTGAACTTTGTGAATGACTTGTATATGTGTGCACATCCACTGAATCCTAACAATATAACTTTTAAAACGGTACTATTTTTCTCTTGTATTACATGTGAGAGGTGCAAAGGCTGGTGACTCTGGTTCAAGTCCCCAAAATGTCAGGTGTGCATTCATTTCCATTTAAATCACCATTTACATTGTGCTGGTCTGAGTTTATATGTTAACCAAAGGAGACTGCTGTGTTTTATGTTTAGTAATATCTGCCCTTGCCTCATCAATGGTGGAGTGACTGTGGTCTTGCATGTAGGGAGAGAGAAACTGTTAAAACTGTCTTCTCAACAATTTTTATTTCTGTTAATTGAAATCCACCTAGCTCCCCTGAGCCTTCCTCTGTCTGAGGTGGGAGAAGAATTGTTTGTAAGAAGAGGGAGGGCCAAGTGCCAGAGAGCACTTGGACCCATGAACAAGGGCAATGGGTCAGGGGGCATGGCAGAGGATTGAATGTGGGAGGAGGAGTGGGTAGGGTGAGGGAGAGCAATGGGGGAAGAATGTGAATGACTGTAACTGAATGGCAACAAAATTTTTTTTAATATTTACATAACAAAAATAATTAATTGAAAGATTAACTTACTAAATAAATTTTCTTCAGAAGTGAAGAACTATCTAGATAGATTAGGCAATGTTGTTCATTTTCTTAAAAAATTACACATTTTTATTTTTGGTAAAATATGTATATGCTTATTTTAATGTAGTTTTAAGAAAGATGATTAAAGAGTAGTCAAGTCAAAATATATATGCATTGTCTACTTTAGAAACTAAACTGATTTCTCTTAATATGTATCAGAATTCTTCAAACTAGGTTGACTTTGCTTTTCTTTCTGAAGAAAAACCTGATTCCACAATATAAAAATAAAAATGTGAGTTTATTATTTATAGAATTTTCCATGAGTATTTTTTCTCTGGTACCTGAAATTGAAGCTAGAGTTTTGCCTTTTTTTCCCACCTCCAAATCCTAGAAGAGGCTGGGGCAGCTTGTAGGATTTAAACAAATTTTTGTCTTCTAGATTTCTCTTCTCCTGGGTCATTCTACATAGGCTCTTGGGTACTGTTTGCCAGAGTTAGAAACTGCCTATATTCCTGTTGATGACATTTTTTTTTGAAGTAACCTGTTTCTAAAGGTTACATAAGGGAATTCTTCAAGGAAAACCTATTCTTGTTTTCTGACCTAGAACCTCTTCCCCTTTATCTCAGACACCCTTTCTACTCAGATACAAAGGTGAGAAAATTCATAGCCCTCAATTTTAGGATTCTACTCCTTGAAGACTACATTTGGGACCATTTATGGCTAAAATATCATACCCTTAGACTGCCATGGGAATCCTTTCTATCAGTTCATCATTCATTCATTTATTCAACTTCTTCCTATTTCAGTCTCTCAAAGAATTGTGTACTTTGCTCTTCTAGCATTTATGACAGTTTTTTTACCTTTATTTTTGGTTCTTCAAGTACAATACTGTCTTGTTCTCGTTCCCTGTGCTGTCAATTCAATGAGGGAAGGGACTCCTGTCCTTCTATTGGTTACCATTGAAACCCTAGTATCTGGCAAAATGTTTATTAAATATATACTGAATGAATTTGTGGATGAAGAAATTCTGTGTTTCTTGTTGTGTGGTGCTACATTTTGTTCAGAGTAAGATCTGAACTTACTATAGTAACCGAGAAGGCCCTGGACTACCAGTCTCTGGTTACTTCCCTGACCTCATGTCCTACCACTTCCCCATTGCACACTCCACTCCAGCCTCAGGGATTAAGGAATTAATCCCTCAGGGATTATCTCTTAAAGGAATATTAATTATCTTTCATTGATATATTGATATTAATAACTAGATATGGGAGAGAGAAAGAGACAGAGAGACAGAGACAGAGAAAGTGGTGTGTTTAAGAAAGAACATGAGATTTTGGTATTAGATCAGGTTTCAAAGAATAAACCAGCCACTTACTAGATGCTGGACTCTGGGCAAGTTAAAACTTTCTGGGTCTCATTTCCCAGTCCCTACTATGGGAATAATAATACTGTTGTTGTAGAAATGGTGTGAGGATTTGACATATAATTGCAAAATGCCTATCATCTAGAAGTCATTTGAGATAGTAATAATCATCACATACATTATAATTATATTAATCAGTTACTGCTGTCTAACAAATATGCACATAATCTTAGGACATGAAGTATTAACATTTTTTTTCCATCAGGCTTTTGTGGATTTATTGGGGATACTTTACAAGTGATCTCAGCCAGGCCACTTATGCAATGAAGAGTCAGCTGATCTTGGCTGGGAAGTACTGCTCCCAGCTGTGAGACTAGTCAACTCAGACTGATTATGTGTATCATGGACACTAGAGAGAGGAATGATGACACTGATGTTTCATATTTATTATTTTATTATCTTGTATTTATTATTCAGCTTCTATATGATCTCTTGTCTTCTTCTGCTCTTTAATCATTCATTTTATTATTCTTCCAAGTTTTATTCCATTTTTGAAATGAAGTGCCACAATTACAAAAGGGGAATATTTTTATGATGAGAATACCTTGTATCCTAAAGAAGATTTCATTCATAAATTGCCATAATCTGAGGTAGTATTCTAGTGATATTGTCATAAATTAATTACCAAAGTTTTGGAAATTAGTTTAGTGACATATTTTAATTAACTTGCCCCATTTGCAGCATGTTTCCCTAATAGGTTTACAGTAATTCCTTCATTTTTCTCTTATCTCCATTATTTTTGTAAGCCCTATTACCACTGAAGATACTCACTTTTGCAACTGTAGTGTTGGATAACACAATTATTTTGTCAGTGGTTTTCAGGATTTGAAACAAATCCATATCTTTATTTAGTTTCTGTACTATATGATAAATTAAAATAATGGTCTAGAAAATTTTTGTAATGTTTTCCCTAACATAATGTTATATTTAAGTGACTATGATTGCAGAGTATAAAATAATTTGTACTCAAAACAAAGACATGTTTAAGTAGAGTCGTGAAAGTGTTGTAGCTTCCTTAATCCTGAAGTTTACTTAATTTCAACTTTATTAAATTTTTTACACTATTAGAAGTTTTCCTGAACTGTCCCTGAGTTTGATACAATTTAACTTTTTAAGCAATTGCTTGGTTATAAATAAGCATTCTAAAAGTAGTTTAGCAAAATTGTCCAAGTTAGGGTCTAATTGTCTTATTGTTAAGATCAATGTTGAGTATCATTGATGATAATAAATATTGACTATGTTCACGCATCATGCTAAATGTGGTCCATGGATTATGTCATTCAATTCCTACAGCACACTTTGTTGTAGGTAGACCAGTTGATTTGTAAGTAAACTTGGATTCAGGGAGGTTAAGTGGTTTAGCTAGTTAGACAGCCAACAGGTAGCAGAGCTGGAACCTGAATGGAGGTAAACTAATTCCAGAATCTGAGCTGAGCTGCAGATGTTGGCACTGTACATAGCATGATTAAAATAAAGGAAAACTTTATTATATGAATTTATCCTTGGTAAGGAGCATCACATATGACATATTTATTTTTAAAAGAAAAAATACAACTAAATGCTAATCACTTGCATGAGAAGTTGTTAGAAATATTATGCAAGTACTATACTTAAAGATTAGGGGAAAACATTTGCTCATTAGTCATTCTAGTATAATTATAAAAACCATTTTAATATTCAAATAGTTGAGCTTTGTCTCTTCAGTAGTCTGCACCCTGAAGGTAATCAAGCTGTGGGTTTTGTACACATTAGCATCATACATTGCTTTCACTTAGAACAGTTTCCCTCGCCTTTAGACAACTCTAGGATGCAATATAAGTACTATCACATCCTTCATCAGAGGAAGCTCGTGTACAGATTCAAAATGACCGTCTTCAGATGGTGATATAAAACCATGTAACTGGCCCTGGCTGGTGTGGCTCAGTGGATGGAGTGCTGGCTTGGAACCAAAAGGTTGATTTCCAGTCTAGGTCACATGCCTGGGTTGCTGGCCAGGTCCCCAGTATGGGGCACATAAGAGGCAACCGCACATTGATATTTCTCTCCTTCTCTTTCTCCCTCCCTTCCCCTCTCTCTAAAAATAAATAAATAAAATCTAAAAATCAAACATGTAACTGAATCCAGGTATGACACAATCCTGCAGCTGTCTTCCAATTCAAATAAAACACATAGAAAATATGAGAAAAATGAATAAATTCAAGAAGGGGCTCATCACAAAGCAATAACAGAAACCGACCAAATGTTCATGGTAGACCACAAGAGAAAGTTTGTTTTATATGGGTAGCAGCTACTGTTAATGAGGACTGAAAGCCCTCATCTCTGGAATACTAGAATTAATGGATTCTATTCTTTTTTTGAAATGCAATGTAATTTCAATGGATTTAAACTATAGTGGGAGAAACATCTCTTTCTGGTAGAAAACAATTGAGTTGTTTTAGAGATTTAGTTATAAGGAACAAAACCCACATTATATTAAGTAATGGGGGATGAGGATGCATTAGAAGGACTTACATTTACAGAACCAAGGAACAACTAGGTTTCAGGAAGGTACCAACTATTGTTTGAGTCTAGAATGTGAAAGCCCTACAAATTCAGGAAACTAAGCTTGTAACTATATTACTTTACTACAACAGAGGGTACTCAATTCCTGCATGGGCCTCTCAGATTATGTGAATAGATGAAGTTGACCAAGTGTTTATGAAGGATGATGCTTAGAGCTGTGGTAGCAATATTGTGACCAAGAGGCAGAGACAAGGTAATTGCAGACAAATCAACCCAAAGCCCAGATCTAAGGTAACAACCCCTTTAATCACCTTGTTTCCTTTTTTCCAGCTTTACAAAATATAACTGCTGTTAGTTGAGAGCTCTGTTACTGCCAAGTAGAAGCATTCTAATATTCTCTCAGAAAATCATTAATACTCAATACTACAATAGCTATGATTATAAGAATATGTTAGGCAAGACAGATATGTATGAGGTACATGGACCTTGGAGATGGACTTAAGGGTGCCATGAACAGTTGGATGAAATCTTCACTACATAATTTTAGGGAGCACAAATCACATACTACACAATGTACAATTCTATGTATTAATGCTGGCTTACTTCCTCATTTTCTCCTTCTATGACCACTCATGTTATCAGAAATTTACTTTTTATAACACATAGGTTATTAGAAAAAAATAAACTCCAATTCTTCTCCTATAGTATCTGTGGTAGGGGCAAGTCATGGGTGTCTATTGAAGAGATTGTCCCTTGGGGAGCAGCTTTTACTCAGCCATGAGGTAGGATGCATGTGTGTTAGGTAGCATGATTTTAATGCCTCTCATTGCATGAGGATTGTGGGCTGCAGATGTGGGAATTATGGTAGTAGTACATCAGTCAAATGTGTGTGTATGTATTTTTTAAACCATAAGAGAAAAGAAAATGATATTCTGTTTGTTTTCCCATGCTGAAGAGGAATAGAAATGAGATTTGTATTGGTAGGCACACATGGATCCTGCAACTCAGTAATAAAAAAGCCCAGGGAAATGATAACCCTGGTTGGTTACTTGGAGCATGAGGGAATATTCTGGATCAGGGCTGGTAATGGAGCACAAAAGGAGTGTGTGCATGCTACTTTCTAAGACTAGAAAGTGGAAAGTTTGCATCTGTCCCTCTCTTGGGTGTTGGCACAGAAACTGACTGCCCTTCCTAGATAGGGGGCGGGGAGGAGCAGAGAGAAGGCGTTGTATGCATGTTTTCCCAGGAAATGAATTTCAGCACTCCCAGAATTCGTTCTGAGATAGTGTTCATGGTTATCTATTTTTCTTACACAGTTGAGAAAGGAAAAGAAGAATATCCAGGTGCCACATAATTGGCTATTACTTGAGAGCGGTTTGTTTCAGAGTATGGACTGTGAAGCTAGATGACCTGGTTCAAATTCTAACACCACCAATACCAACTGTGTGGCTTTGGGCTAGTAACATAACCTCTCTGGGACTTAGTTTTCTGCCTATAAAAATGATGTATCTTGGTTTTAGTTCCCTCAGGCATAAATTCGAAGGTAAGAATTCAAGTACAGGTAGTTTATTTGGGAAATGTTCCCTGGAATAATTTCCCATAGTGAAATGGGGAAGTGAGAGACAGAAGGGAGAAAGCCAATACAGGATAACTTATCCCATCATTTACCATAGTGAAGGACTGGAAACCTGGGTACTGAGTAGAAGAGACCTACGATTTATCCCAGTCCAATGCCAAGACTCTGAGGAATTTGTCACTAAGTCTTTGAAGTTTCCTTATATATCATTTATTCTCTGGTACTTCCTACTTGTCCTGTCCTTGGGCCCCATACGCTTCCAAGGCAAAGGAAGAAAAGCCCTCATTGTATAGATGGGAATACTGAAGAAATATGGGTTGGGCACCAACACTGTTATTTATTTATTTATTTATTTATTTATTTACCTCACCCAAGAATAATGTTACTGACTTTAGAGAGAGAGGAAGTGAGAGAAAGAGAGAGACACAGAGACAGAGACATGTGAGAGAGAAACATCTATTGGTTGCCTTCTGTACATGTCCCAACAAGGGATGGAACCTGCAACCTAAGTATGTGCCGTGACGGGACTCAAACCCACCACCTCTTGGTGTAAGGGATGATGCTCCAACAAACTGAGCCACCAGACCAAGGCCCGATAGTGTCTTGTCTGCACGTCATGATGCTTCATTGGGCTTCTCAGAGTTCAAATGAGTTCCCACATAGGAATGCTTTGAGTGCCTGGCACAACAGTACTTTGTGGATAAGAGCCTAAATGTGGAATTGGGCTAGATTCAAGTTCTGGATCAACTAATCACCATTTTAGGGGCTAGCTTCTCAGCCTCTAACACAGAGGTGGACATAGACAAACTTTTTATGTAAAACATCAGATAGTAGTTCTTTTTCATCTTTGTGAGCCCTACAGTTCCCACTACTCAATTTGCCTTTCTTGAGTGAAAGCATCCTTAAGCAAAATGTAAATGAATGTGCATGGCTATGTTCCCATAAATCTTTTTTTTTTAATTGTCATTCAAGTACATTTGTCTCCTACCACCACTTTCTCCTGCACCACCCACTTCCACCTGCCACCGTCAATCCTTTACTTACTAAAACAGGTAACGGGGCTGTATTTGATCTATGCGTCATTGCTTGGCTCATGAGCCAAAGTATCTTTTTCCATAGCTGTCTACTGTGAAATAAAGACAGTGTTTACTTAGATTACTGAAGCAGAATCTTTGTCAGTCAGGTGGTTTTGTATCTCAGCTGATACACTTTGTAAACCTCTGTTTTCTCATGCTTAATATGAGCATAAAACTCCCTTCATAGCGTTTTTGTGGGGATTAGATGAGTTAATCCATGTATTTGACTTTGCATAATATCTGGCACATAATCAGAACTCATAATGCTTTTACTACATTCACTTTGATTTCTACTACTCTGCTTTTTCTTTAGAAGAAACACTGGAATTCTTTTGGGGAAAAGATAAGATATTTCTTGAGATCCTTGCTAAAATTTGGGTCTGGTACAAATATGTACTAGTTAAATTTGAATAACTTATTAGAAATGCATGGGTTTATGTTAGTGGTTCTTAATTAACTAGGGGTGATTTTGTCCTCCACGAGTCATTTGGCAATGTCTAGATATTTCTCTTGTTATCCTAACTAGGGGATAGAGAGCTACTGGCACCTCATGGATAGAGGCAAGGATGCTGCTAAACATTCTACTGTGCACAGGATAATTCTGTACAACAGATTTATCTGGTCCACATTTCAGTGTGCTGAGGTTGAGAAACCCTGCATTAGGTTGGATATGTCACTTCTGAACTTTTAGCCCCTAGCATTTGGCACTGTGTATGTTATAATATTTCAGATGATTTTTAAAATTGTCATTAGGATTTGTCTGGTTCCTAGTCTTCAAAAAGATGCATGGATATATTTTGATAAGATAAATAGTTTTAGGTAAGAAATAGGTTTTTTTGAACAATACTATTATTTTGAAAAATACATGCTTTCTAATTGACAAACCATACATTTTATTTTCTTCCAAAATGATTTTAACTGTTTAAGAATCTTTTAAACAATGCAAATGATGCTGTTTATGTTCCATATTTTTTCTATTGATTTCTGACAGTTTGAGATGAGAGAAGACAGCTTACCAATTCCTGCATCTTTGTTATGATCTAAGGAAGAATTTCTCAATAAATTACTGAGGTATCTGTCAATGAGAAGTGCACAAGCATATTATTTAAACCTGCTTAGCTCTCAGTATTAGGACAACATGATTTTTAGAATAGACTTATGCCATTTCAAAATGCTTTGTCCTCTGAATTTTACTACAGTGAGTGATTGTTTCTAGCTCTTCACTGCCAAGAAGTCACCATGACCTCCTTTTTCTCTTATTTTAAGTGTTTATAGTGCTCTCTCAACTTTAGAGATAAAATTGCTAGATAATTTTATTAAAACTATTTATATAGGTCTTCTCCATCAAAATATCCCTTCTCAGTGACAGTCTGTTTGGTGCTCAACCTTCTCCTAAATCTCCCCAGATTTTTATGACTACTCTGGGTCTTCCAAGATCCTCACAGTATTCTCACATCCTCCCCTAGTCCATGTGGAACCTTTGGGTTTATTATAGAAAGGTATCCTTTACTTTGAAAAAATATATCACCATAAACCAAGACACAGAACTTTGACCAGGAGCTCTTGAGTTGTGAACAACTTATACTATCTTACTGAGCAGTTCTGAAAACTATATTCTAGCTAGGCTTGTACCTCATTTTCTATCCTGTTAGGTAATCTCACTTTATTTTATTTATTCATTTATTTGATTTTTTGTTCATTCAGACAACAAACATTTATTAAATTACTTCTATGTGCCTGGCACAACATTGAACAGGACATGTCCCATATCTGGTTCACTTTTGAATCTTGTGTCTAATGTTAGAAGATGTTTTAGAAAGGTAAAACCATGAACTTCACACAAGTACAAAATGAACACATCAAAGACTTTATTTAGCTCATTAATTAATGAATAAACAAAAAATACTTTACATTTGATTCTAAGAGAATTGGACTTACAAAGATTTATACTCTTTATTGGACAATGTTTATTTGCATTGCTACTAACAGGAGTCATTTGCTTTGCTCTCTAAAAAAAATGGTTATTCCACCAGCATTATCAACAATTTATTTTTTCCCTCAAAGTTGAAAAATGCATTGGCAAAAGTTAGTCAAAAGTGTACACACCATACAATCAGCTTATCCCCGGAGCACCCATTAGACATTGTCTGTATTCTACAGCAGTCATTTTTGGTTCATTCGAATGTATTTACAACTTTGTTAGCACCAGCATAGACAATTTTCAAATACAAGAACATTTCAGATAATTATGAGTACAATCACAGAGATAAAGTGATGTGTTCTGTAAGAGGGTGGTTGGGTGAGGGTGGGACCTTCTTAAATAAGAAGGCCAAAGAGAATCCCACTGCAAATTATTTAAATTGCCTATTTAAATAGTAGATTGCCTATTTAAATGTTAACATATGCATTAAGGACCTTATTCCACAGATGAGAAATATCAAAACTTAAGGCATAAGGATAGGCTACTAGTAGAGTCCACTGGTAATTTTCCAAGTAGGAATACAGACAAAAATCAAGTTTAACTACTAGTCTATTCCATTTTTTTAAATTTCCCCTTCCAGAATTTGGTGTCCATATTTTAATGTATGCATTTACTTTACTTTTATTTAATGGAATCTATTATTTCTGCTCTTCATTTTGTAAAATTTTATTTTTCAGTAATTTGTGTGCTGTAGAATTATGAAAACAACAATTTAAGCTTTAAGCAAATTGGGGCCGCCAAAAATATGAGGGAAAGAAGGGGAAGGGTCAAGTCAAGGAACATGAACAAATGAACAAAGGACACATGGACAAAGACAACAGGGTTGGGGGGAAACTGAAAATGGAAGGTGGAGTGGGTAGGGCAGGAGAGAGTAATGAAAGAAAAATGGAGACAATTAATTGAACAACAATAATTAAATATGCCATATGATCCCACTTATAAATGGAACCTAATCAACAAAACAAACAAGCAATCAAAATATAACCAGAGACATCAAAATTAAGAACAAACTGACAGTAACCAAAGGGGAGGAGGAAGGAGGATAACAGGGGAAAGAAGGGAAATTGTTGTCAAGGAACATGTATAAATGACCCATGGACAAAACCAAAGCAGGTAAGAATTGAGGGTGTGAAGTGGGATGGGTTGGAAGGGAGAAAGTGGTGATGGGGAAATGGAAACAACTGTACCTAAACAATAAAATAATAATAATAATGGTAATTAAAATATAAGAAAGTCAGCTCGGTTTATTTGGTTAGAACATCGTCCCAAACACCAAATGGTCATAGGTTTGATTTTGATTAGTGCATGTGCCTAGGTTATGGGTTTGATTCCAGTCATGGTTCATACTGGAGGAAACTGAACAATGTTTCTCTTTCACATCTATTTTTCTCTTTCTCTCTCTCACTTCCTCTCTCTCTAAAATCAATAAACAGATGTAAAAGTTAAAAAAGAAAACCAGTTTTCTAAAAACAATAATTTTATATTAAAAATATCAAAATAGCCATTAGAAGTAGTGATATAGTTAATACTGATAACATTGTAAATACTATCACTATAGATAAATTATATAGTTAATTTTGACTTAGCCATCAGAACCTTGATATAAGTAAATCAGAACTATTTCTTGACTTCACTTATATGAAGTTTTGACATGGTTTTAATTTTGATTAGCTCTAGGGTTAGGTAAATTATGGCCCCTGGGCCAAATCTGGCTTTTTGCCTTTTTTAGAAATAAAATTTTATTGGCACACGGCTTTACTCATTTGTTTATATATTTTCCATGACTACCTTCACATTATAAGAGAAGCTGACTGGTTGTGACAGATACCATGTGACCTACAAAGCATAAAATACTTATAGTACTATCTTGCCCTTTACAGGCAAAATTTTGTCAACTCCTTAGTTACATAATTGGTGGTAGTTCATCTTTTCATTTATTCTTTTGTTTATTCCTTTACTGAACACATGTTTAATAAGTAGCTACTATGTATTAGACACTTTTCTAAGATCTAGGGTTATAGCATAATGGAAAAGACAGTTTTACGATCCTCAAATTTTTAATCTGGTACTAAATATGTTTTTCTTTTGTAATTTTTGAGATGATAGATTAAAGAATGTGCTTAAAGTTCTAGTAATGCATATTTGCCTCCATGCTTAGGTCTGGGTTCTCAGAGAAGCGGACTTTCAGGCAAAGATTTGGGTGCAAACATTTTATTGGGATGGTAAAGGAAACACCACCAAGAGTGAG
>PVKM010029050.1:0-17971 GCA_004027735.1 Carollia perspicillata | reverse complement strand
CATCGCCACAATCAAGGTGAGGAACGTTTCTATCGCCCCCAAACTCTCCTGGTGTCCTTCCCCCTCGTCACCTCTCCGTCACCCCCTCCCATTCCCAGGACAGGCAGCGGCAGTCTCCGCAGCCTAGTGTCTTCCACTGCAGGTTGCTTTAGATTTTCCTGAGTCTTATAGAAATGGAAATATACAATTCATACTCATTTTTTTATTGAGCATAATTATTTTGAAATTTATCCGCGTATCAATAGTTTGTTCCTGTTTGTTGCTAAGAGACAGACAGGGGTGGGCAAAAGCAGGTTTCCAGTCATAATACAAATCAATAATACAATAATTAGTAGATGGTAACACAAGGATAAGTTCTGTTTCGTGTACTCACAACTGTAACCCTGCTTTTGTCCACTGCTGGTATACATCACAGTTTGTTTGGCCTGTTGTCCTGTGGATGGACACTTCGCCCCCAGTCTTTGGCTTTTATAGACAGGGCTGCCAAGAATACTCACATGTGTGTCTCCGAGTGGACAAACGCTTTCATTGCTCTCGGGCAGATATCTGGGAGTGTGATTGTGGGGTCATATAAGTTTATGTTTAACTTCTTAAAAAGACTTCATTTATTTATTTTTAGAGAGAGGGGGAGCAGGGGAGAAGGAGACGGGGAGAAACATCGATCAGGTGCCTCTCGCAGGTCCCAGACCAGGATGGAATCTGTAGCCCAGGCACGTGCCCTGACCAGGAATCCAACTGGCAACTTTTCGCTTTGCAAGATGACGCCCAATCAACTGAGCCACACCGGTCAGGATGTGTTTAACTTTCTACAGAAGTGCTGCAAACTGTTTTTCAAAGTAGTTGTAGCACCTGGCTTGCCCACCAACGATGTCCAAGAGTTCCAGCTGCTGGGGTCTCTTTAATTTCAGCCATTCTAGAGCACTAGGTTGTTTTTTGTTTTTGTTTTTTAAAAAGATTTTATTTATTTATTTTTAGAGGGGAAGGGAAGGAGAGAGGGAGAGAAATATCAATGTATGGTTGCCTCTCGTGCGTCCCCTGCTGGGAACTGGCCTGCAACCCAGGCATGTGCCCTGACTGGGAATCGAACCGCGATCGTTTGGCTCGCAGGCCTGCGCTCAATCCACTGAGCTACGCCAGCCAGGGCTGTTTTTGTTTTTTTAAACCTGTGGAGCCCATCGATGGTTTCCTGGCCTTCCTGAGTCTCGGTGGGTCGGTGGGTCGGTGGGTTGGCAGGAGGCTGGGCAGACAGGGTGAGTGGAGAGGAAGGGTGTCACCTGACCCGCACCGTTCTTGCCGGCCTCCAGTGCTCTGGGCTCAGCACACACCTAAGGCTGCCCCTTTCTGTCCGGATGCTGTTGTGGGCTCATGGAGACGGCCCTTGTTCCCAGCCCTTCTCACTTTTGACCTTGATGGATGTGCCCCTCCTCCTGGCCATCCCTTGCAATTTCTTCTTCAGCCTTTGGGAGTCTGACATCCAACTCTAGCTTCTTGCTGCTGCCACCCTTCTGCCACCCTAGGAGACCCTATGGGACAGGGCCCAAGTTGACTCCTTGTAGCTGCTTTCTGCCCACACTGGTCAGTGGGAAATACTCACGCAGCCTTGCCCTGGAGCGCCTGGGAGTGGGGGCCCGCCTCAGCACACCCGCTGTCCAGCTCCTATTCCAGTGCAGCCAGGCACCCCCTCTCCTCAGCCCCTAGATATCCCTGCCACGTCACACCACGGGGCCCTCACTTCGGGGTCATGTGTTAAGATCTCCAAATAGTCACCCCACCTGCAGAGGGTCCTCCATTATCCCACTCTGCCCCTCCAAGAAGAAGGCTACCAAAGGATCCCTTGCCCTCTTCTTCCCATCACAGGAGAGCTACAGGTGAATGTAGAAGTAATAACACAGAAAGGGATTTGGGCCAAAAAAAATTTGTATTGATTTTAGAGAGAGAGGAAGTGGAGGGAGGGAGGAAGGAAGAGAGAGAGAGAGAAACACTGATTTGTTGTTCCACTGACTTATGCATTCATTGGTTGATTTTTATATGTGCCCTGACCAGGGATTGAACCTGTAACCTTGGCATATCAGAACGA
Source organism: Carollia perspicillata (assembly GCA_004027735.1). Taxonomy (NCBI): domain Eukaryota; kingdom Metazoa; phylum Chordata; class Mammalia; order Chiroptera; family Phyllostomidae; genus Carollia; species Carollia perspicillata. Next base: position 15,894 of record PVKM010029050.1, on the reverse strand, counting down.
TGCTCTAATCAACTGAGCTACCCAGTCAGGGCCTTGGCCAAATTTTAGTTGTGGGTTTTCCCTGTGCTTTTGAGAAGTAATCACTGGTTGTCACAGCAGAACCTCTGAGCAACATTGTACAAGTCACGTCCACCTCCCCGGGCCGCAGTCTTCTCATACCTTCGTGGAGATGACCATACCACCCAACCAGGTTGCCGTGACATAGGGAAGCTACAGAGCATCGCCGGGTCTGACAGCCTGTGATTCCACAACCACGGGCCTGAAACTCCCACGTGCGGGACTGTTCACAAGTGCTTTTTGCCTCCCCGGGTCTCGATTTTCTCATCTCTCACGTGAGAAACCCTACTCGGTAGCCTGGCTGTGAGGTTGGCTGGGCGAACATGTGTAACGTGCCCAGCAAGGTGCCTGGCATCTGCTGAGAAGTCGGTCCTGCTGGGCATTGGTAGCACCATGGAGGTTGGGCTGCGTGGGCTCTTATCTTAGGCTGCTACTTGTGGGGCAGGGGCTGTAGCCTCTCCACCTTTCCTTGACCCCTACCATTCCCGGCCCTGTTTTGGAAATGCTTCAGCCCAGCCGGGAAGCAGAGCCCCCGGGAACAGAGAGGATGGACTGTACCTCCAAGCGGCCATGCTGACTCAAGTTAGAAAATCAATGTGTGGCCAGAAAAACACATCTGGCCTCCCACCTCTTCTGGGAGATCCAGCCACCAGCCCCGGGGAAACCGTACCTCACGCTCGGAAAGGTGTACGGCCCTATGATAGGTCCTGATGTTAAGCTTGTGAACAAAAGCCTGGCACCCGGAAAGCCTCTGGCTCCTCGAGGCACACCGGGCCCACGGAGCGCCAGCTTCACACGACCCTCCGACTGGGGTCAGGCACGCCTGGCACTTGCCAAGCTCTCCGCTTCCCCCAGCCCTCGTCTGGGCACTTCTCAAGCCAAGTCAGGCTCCGGACCACTGACTGGGCAACTCGTGACCTCAGACTGGGTCAGATCTATCAGGTAAGCATCCATTGAAGAGTATAGAACATTTTGTTCTTCAGAATCCCAAGGGCCAAAGAGTAGGAGTCCTCTCCATCTGGAACTCAACCCTCCCGCCCCCAACTCCGCCACGTACTTACTTTGTAACTTTGGGCAAGTCCTTCAGCTCTCCCAGTTCCGGTTTTCCCATCTGTCACATGCAGGCCAACAAGGACCTCCACCTTCCAGGCTGCGTGATACTCGGGTACGGCGTGTCAAGGGGTGGCATGCACACTGGCAGGCACTCACTCGGGGGAGTTATTATTTGTGCAAACAGAAAAAAAAGTCCCTGTTCGGGTTGCAGGTTTGATCCCCTGTCAGGGCACATACAAAAATTAACCAATGAGCCCTGGCTGGTGTAGCTCAGTGGATTGAGCTCAGGCCTGTGAATCAAAGGTGGGCGGTTCGATTCCCAGTCAGGGCACATGCCTGGGTTGTGGGCCAGGTCCCAGTAGGGGACGCATGAGAGGCAACCTTACATTGACATTTCTCTCCCTCTCTCTTTCCCTTCCCCTCTAAAGATAAATAAATAAAATTTTTAAAAAGTTAACCAATGAATGCATAAATAACTGGAACAACAGATCAGTGTTTTTTTTTTTCTCACAAACATACATTAAGGCATACATACGTATGTATGAGGAGAGTATGGATCAGGAAGCCAGACTGCCTGGGTTCAAAACCTGACTGCTCTGCCACTTTCTGTGGGGCCACAGATGACCTCTTAGAGCCTCAGTTTTCTTCTCTGGAAAATGGGAATAAAAATAATAAGGTTGCGAAGATTCATTTAGATTAGGTGCACTGGGAACAGTGCTTGGCATGTAATAAACCACTTAATAAGAATCAACTATTTTTAATTAGTCACACAAGTTTGTCATGTTAGTAATGGGTCTGAAATCCCACAGGATTAGCAGGGAGGGAAACTCATATTTAGTGGGCACCTACTGTGTACTTGGTACTCCCAGAAGCTATATATCCATATACACAGATGTGTAGACACACACACAGTGAAGTGCTTCTGTTTTCACTTTTTAAAACACTTATATTGTAGAACAAACATACAAATTAAACCTGTAGCTCAGTGAATCATTTCAAGACAAACACCCTCGTAAGCATCACCCAGGTCAAGAAACAGAGTTTTGCCAGCCCCCCAGGAGTCCCTCCACACACCTTCTCCCAATCACAGCCCTTCCCCGCAAAACAGCCACTACCCTGATTTTTATAGTAATTATTTCCTTGCATTTCCTTATGGTTTAATCATGGGACTATGTGCCCCTAGACATTATAGCTTCGTTTTGCCCGTTTTAAAAAAAAACTTAGTATGTCTTTTAAGCCTCTCCTAATGCATAGGTTTCTCCACCTCTTCCTTTTCCTTGCAGTTTATCTGTTGAAGAACTCAGACTGCTTGAGTTTCTCAAAGTCTGGATTTTGTCAATTGTATCCTCATCGTAAGGTTCCAGCTGGCCCTTTGACCTTTGCATTCCATGCAAATTAGCAGCTGGACCAGACCCAGGCTCCACCCCTTTGGCATGTTAACAAGTGGTTCTGGTTCTTTTATCAAGAATCATGTACATGGCTGGAGTTTTGCTCCTTTTTCTCTTTCTTTTCTTTCTCCTTTTTTGGGGGGTTTAGAGACATGAATTTGTTGCGGATTGCAAAATGGCAATATTGTACCATTTTGTTTTCATTTACTAGCTATAACACTTTTATAAGAAGTTGCTTTTCTTAATCTATTACTTGTTTACCCAGTAGTATGATTTATACATAAAAGGTGGAATATATAATTTTTTCCTTTAATTTACCTGGCTATCAACAATATAATTTGTTTCCATGCCATCCTCAGAAGGTGATCAATTAGCGTTTTTGCTGAATATGAACTCTTTTTTGCTGGTTCTGTGAACTCAGGGATTGAAACATATTTGATGCATTTCAGTCCATTGTAATGATCTTTGCAGCTAAAATTATCTCATTTTCAGGTTGGTTTCTAAATTCTTTTGATGTAGCCCTGGTGCCTTTGATAGCTTCTTTGTTACCAAGAATGACAAGATAGTCTAGGCTCATCCTGTATATTTCCTGCTACCAACAATTTCTCTAAAAGGTCCCTTTATTTTTAAAAAATAGAAAATGGCATTTCAAGACTAAAATCTGAGTAGTCATTGTTTCTGGGCCTTTCTAGTGGACAGAACTAGGTATTTTATATATGCTATATTGATATACATGTGTATGTGTGTATACATACATATTTATTTCTTTTAAAAAATAAACCATCTCTTGAATTCATACTGATATTTACACTGCAAATACAGCATTATGAGGCTTTAAGTTAACCTCTTCTATATTACACCTGTAGCTCCTTTCTCCTGTTCAGGAGATAAAATTGAAAGATTCTGTAATTACTGGTTTTCACGCAACCTAGCATCTCACAGAAACTACTCTCCTGTTCTTGTGGCCCTCTTGGGTCAGTTCCCATCTCCCTGAGACTCCTTGTCCCTGGAGTAGGGAAGAATGTCATCCTTTGGATACTCCTCTGGGCTCTGAGTCCTCCGGGACATAATTTCTCTCTCTAGAAATGGTTTAGCGTTTTTTCCATTGACTGAAAGATGGACCTAGGTTTCTCTCAAAGTCGTATTTCCACGAAATATATGTCGGCATGTCTGGGGATTGTAATGGACTGGGATTGGGGGCTAGTAAAGCCTTTTTTCAAGCCACCACTTTCTGGAAGGGGACTTCATGAACCCCAAAGCAGAGAAGAATCCTGGAATGCTAGCCCTGAAATCTAGAGTTAAAGCCCTACACTTCATTGATCGCCTGATTCCCTTTCACGCAAGTTTCTATGAATATGAGGATTTAGTGAGACAAAAAATGTAAAACAGGCGCGTGGTAGTTGCGATCTCGGAAAATGGCAGCTTTTTCCCTTCCTTCTCTGGGCCTCAGTTTCCCCAGCTATCCCTTCTAAAACTGGCGGCACTCCCTGTTCCTCCCAGCCAGTCCCTTCCCAGACTGCTGTCCCACTGCGCCGGGTTTCGGCCGCCAGATGGCGACAAAAGGCCGAATCCGCCGCGCGATATTACACATGCGCACTCAGAGAGGCGCCCGTCTTTGCACGCCCTGGTGCGTCACTTCCGGCGCGAGGGGCCGGCCGGCCGGGCCGGGAGTGCGGGTCGGTTTTGCGTGCGCTGCCGGACGAGGCTCCAGCCGCCGATTGACCCGCGCTCCGCCCCGTTGCCGGGCCGGTGAGTGCCCGCGAGTCTGTCCGTGTGCCCTAGGGACCGGGGAGAGGAACCCCTGAGAGGGAGGGATAACCGGAAGTGGGCGCCCCGAGGAGAGAGACCCCAGGAAATGGGGACACCTGGGGAAGGGGTGACAACCGGAAGTGGGGGGCCTCGAAGAACTGCAGACGGGAGTAGAGTCTCTGGGGCTCCAGGAGCGATGGCATCCTGTCCTCCCCTTGTTTGGGTGGCGTGGGGAGGAGGGTGATGCTCACAGAATGATGGACTCCAGGTGAGGAAGATTCACGGCTCCACCCTAAGGCATGGTGTCTGCACCCCTCCCTATGTCCACCCGTCAGTTAATTCACAGGCTGTGACTGAGCGCTGCTCTGTGCTTGACGCTGCCGAGACCCTGGAGATAACCGGGGAGCTCCAGCTGGAGCATAGGGGCCAGTGTGGGGCCAGACACATCCTTCTCTGCCTTACTGGCTGTGTACCTCTGGGCACGTCGCTTAACCTCACATCATCCGCTAGTAGTTGCTGAGCACCGCAGTGTGCCAGGCGCTGGGGGTAGCAGTGAACGTGCCAGGCACATTGTCTGCCTTCATGGAATCTACATGCTAGTGGGCAGTGTCTTCCTTTGTACCCGGGCACAGTAATGGAGCCATCACCAAGTATGTGAGGATGAAATGAGAGACAGATGTAAGGTGCTTGTGCTTGATGCATGATAAAATGATCACGTGTGTGTCATCTCTTCATTATTCCACTGAGTTAAACTTCCTAAGGCAAAGAATTATGTTGTTCACTGTCGTATGCCCAGGGTCTATGAGCGTGGTACCTGATGCATATGGTAGGTGATCAATAATCATTACTTAGTGAGTGGATGGTGCAGCTGACTCTGAAGAGTTTTCGTGCAAATACCCGTAACACTGGACTGCCATTTCTGAAAGAGATAGGTGCTGTGGAAAACTGGAGGGAATCGCCCTGGGTGGGGATCAGGGAAGGCTTCAAAGAGGAGGTGACGGAGCTGGGTGTGGAAGGTGATGAGTTGTCTGGTTGGAACAAACAAGGAGAGGGAGTTCCACACACAGGTATCATAAATGCATGAGGTATCTCAAGAATGGTGGGTCATCAGTTGGTTTTGACTGGCATTTAGTGTGCTTTGAGTCCGGGGAAAGTAGGTCAGAGGCTGGAGAAGGACTTTGAGGCTAAGACACGGACCTTACAGTCTTTCTCCTTGGTGAACACTGAATTGGGATTACAGGCATCTGTTGGTAACTCCCATGGAAACAGAGCCCAGGGTGGATCCTTTGAATCCATGATCATTCCATTCCTTGCTCAGCATTCCTCTGCCAAGCAGATTAGATTCATTCAACAAACATGTACGGAGCTCAGACTATGTGCTTGGCGCCTTGCTAGGCGCCTTGCTAGGCGCTGGGTTTAAAGTGATGAGCAAGACAGATGGGAATGTTGCCCACAAATTGCCTACAATGCAGCCGAATGGGAGAAGCACTGTGTCAAAGGGCTGCCGTGAAGAAGGCTCCTCACCCGGCCTGGAGTTGGGAAGGCCTCCTGCTGCAAGCACCGTCATCTCCGCCTGGATCTTGTAGAAGCTTCTAAATGGCCTCTTCACTTCTGTACTCCTCCTCTCAAAGTCCATTTGCAAGACAGCGGAGTAATCCTTTTAAAATACAAATTTGGTCACGTCACTCTACTCAGAACCCCCCATGGCTCCCACCAAAGTGAAAGTCAGACTTCTCATTGGCCTGCAAAGCTCTGTATCAACAGGTGCCTCTCTAAATGCATCTGCCAACACTCTCCGCCTTGTTCACTTGGCTCTAGTCACACTGGCCTCCTCGCTGTTCCTCGAAAAGCCTGGCATGTTCCTGCCTCGGGCTTTGCACTTGCTCCCCCGAATACCGGCATGGCTTGCCCCATTGTCACTTGGGCGAGGCCATCTCTGACCACCCAATTACAGTTGCAACTCTTGTCCCCAGATACATTCAGACCCCTTCCCTGCTTTATTTCTCTCCATAGTACTGATCTGGTAGTTGACTACATAGTTTATTTTGAATATAATCCTTCTGCCACCAGTAAATTCAATGAAGGAGAGACTCTATATTCACTGCTGTCTCCCCAGTGCCTGGAAGTGAGCCTGGTACATAGTAAGTGCTCAGTATTTGTTGAGTGACTGAAGGGCATCTAATTAGAACGTAAGGGTGAATCAGGTGATGAACTGGAGGAAGAGCATGTTCGTTGGAGGAAACAGGAGGTGTACAAGACAAGAAAACACCTTTGAGGAAGTGAAAGAAACTGGGTAGGGCTGGAGGAGGGGGGTCAAACTCATTTTCCCTGGGGGCCCCATCAGCCTCGCAGTGGCCTTCAAAGGGCCGAATATGATTTTAGGACGGTATAAATATAACCACTCCTTTACCAGGGGCAAGGAGCTCGGTGCTGCTGCTGAGCAGAAACAAGGTGCCGGGCCCGTAAAACAAGGTGGAGGCCGGATTCGGCCTGTAGGCCTTGTGTGTGCCGCCTGTGGACTAGAGGTTAGAATGCAAGGAGTGGAGTGGGCAGACCTAAGGCCTAGGGGAGGTGACCTGGCCACAATGGCTGCCATGGACATGGGGGGAAGACTGACTGTGCAGAGACCCTTGAGGTGATTCCTGCCTTCCTTGCTGAGCTCTGAGTGGGGGTTCAGTGGCAGCCCGTGGCCAGGAGCTTAGGCCTTGGAACAGGACAGCCCTGCTGCTGGTTTGTTACTGGATTATGGAAGGCAGCTTCGTGTTTGTTGCGTGTTTGTTTTTCATTCAGTAAGTGTGCTGGCTCAGTCTTCTAAGAAGCAGATGTTAGGATGAGATTACACATGCAAGAAATCTATTGGCAACAACACCCACGGAGCATAAAGGGAGGGGAGCTGGCCAGGAAGGAGGTTTGGGCAGGAAGTGTCGGGCTGCAGCACAGGTCCATGAAGGCTGTTTGGCTGCTTGGCCGGGTTGACAGGGAGCCCCCGAGGCAGAGCTGCCTGTTGGAGGAGTCAGTGTGTCAGCCACTGGCTGGGGGTAATCTGTGCAAAGTGGCATCCACCGGATGGTGGACCCCGAGGGCAGAGCTGGGGCCGTCCGTCAGATGTGCTGCACACCAGCAGGGGACCTGGTGAGCTCAGTTTCACCGCCACCGTGATAAGTCGCATTGCGTATGGTAAAAAACAAAATAAAAAACAGTGAAAGGTCTCTCCCACCTTAAATACCGGTTCTTCAGTTCTGTTCCCTGGGAACCTTTGGCGACAGATCCTTATATCTCCTTTCAGAAATTTTAGGTGCATTTGCAAGTGTACAAATGTATATATTTAAAAAATGTAAACATGATTATTTTATGTACACTGCTCTGCAACCTGCTTTTTTCCCTTTAATGTGTCAATTTATAAAGTTCTGCCTGATTCCTTTTCATGGCTAAATAGCATTCCATTCCTATGGTGCTATGATTTAACCAGTCTCCAACTGGAATGGAGTTAAAGTGTTTCCAGCCTTTTGCCATTGTCATCAATTCTTGTGATGATGATTATTCCGTGTATATTTTGTCCACACGTGTAAGTATATGTTCTGGAAATGGAGTGCTGAGGCAAAGGGTATGTGGTTTTAAGTTTCGGTAGATACTGACCAACTGCCATCTAAAGAAGCTGTCTAACTTATTCTCCCCACAGCAGGCACATCAGAGTTGTTTTCGTTCACATTTCTTTAACGACGAGCAAGGTCGAGCACCCATCTGCACATGGTGCGCAAGGCCACCGTGTTTGAGGAGGAGCTGCGTGTGCCCTGCTGCGGGTGCCTGGGCGCTGCGCGGGAGATTCTAACTTCATTTGGCCTGCGGTCGGACCTGGGTGTGTGATTCAGACCCAGTTCGCCCGTCCCCTGAGTTGGGAGCCACTGCTCTGAGGTTCCTTGGCTTACCAAACATGTTCCCGTCCCCCTGCATCGGCGGCCCTGGGCTTTGCAGTGACCAGTGCTGCGCTTTATGAACTTCCTGTGGGGCTTCTGTTTTGACAGGGATCCTGGTCGCTAATGTCAGAAGAAAGCGACTCTCTGCGAACCAGCCCTTCCGCGGCCTCACTTTCTGAAAATGAGCTGCCGCCCGCCCCCGAGCTTCCCGGCTACGTGTGCTCGCTGACGGAAGAGCTGGTCACCAAGGCCAGGGAGGAGCTACAGGAGAAGCCGGAATGGAGGCTCCGCGATGTCCAGGCCCTCCGGGACATGGTGCGGAAGGAGTGCCCGAACCTGAGCACCTCTCTGGACGACGCCTTCCTGCTGCGCTTCCTCCGAGCCCGCAAGTTCGATTACGACCGGGCCCTGCAGCTCCTGATCAACTACCACAGCTGCAGGAGAAGCTGGCCCGAAGTCTTCAATAACCTGAAGCCCTCGGCCTTAAAAGATGTGCTCGATTCCGGGTTCCTCACCGTGCTGCCCCACACCGACCCCCGGGGCTGCCACATCCTCTGCGTCCGCCCAGGTATGGCCCTGGGCTGTGCCGGGCGCGTGCGTACAGCCTGTGCTCGCGTCGTGTCTGTCCGGCACCCTCTCGCCTTTTCCTTTTCCCTCTTGTCCCCTCCCCGTTTTCGTCAAGGCTCTTTTGATGGCAGATGACAAAACCCTACTCACCCTGGCGTGAGAAAAAGGGCAGAGTTTGTCTGCGGGGACAGGAGCATCTCACACTGGCAGCTCTCCCCGGGCCCTGGAGCCCGGAACCAGCCCCCAGTGCACTCCCGCCAGGGCACTGAGCCGGCCTCGCTCCTGCCTCTGCCTCTGCGGGTCTTGAGTCTGTGTGTCTCCGGGCCACACGTGTCTGCTGCCCCTTGCATGTCGTCTTCACTCTTCTCTCTGTGGCCTGGCTTTAGATGCCTCTGTGCACGTGCCTAGACCAGGCACCCCTCAGCTCCCAGGTCTGCCTGGGCACTGCACTAAGTCCCTTTGATGCAAATTCCAGATTGCTGGGGTTGAGACTCTGGCGGGCTGAGAAAGCCGCCCTGGTCACTGGGCATAAGCAGGGCGGCCCGGTCCCCAGCCTCGCCCTCCCTTGTGAGCAGGGGAGGCGCAGACACCAGTGTGGGCTGGCAGCACCCGGAAAGGTGTCATCTACCCCGGGCCTCCTCCCGGCTCTCCCTCAGCCCTTGAAAGGATTCACTTCAGGTTCGCTTTTTGATCTCAGCACCTCATGATTGTAATCAGGACACCTTGCGTTTCTTTGGCACAGTAGGTTTCTGTCAGTGGCAGCTCCCTGCCCCTCACCTCCCCAAAAGCGTTTAGAAATGTGCGGGGACAGTGCTTGCTTTGGCGGCACACATACTGGAAATGCGCGGGGACATTTTTTAGCTGGCACCACGACTAGGGGATACTAGAACTCAGCCCTCCGCATTCTTCCCTTTGATGCCTTCTGTGACACCAAATGCATGATGAACTCGGGTATTTTCCTCCCAACCCTCAGCTGCTGCATTTCCCCCCGGGCCAGAGCTGAGACAGAATTTGAAAGTGAGATTACAGTGTTCTTCCCACCAGGCCAGGGAGGCGCGGACTTGCTGGCAGTCCTCTTTGCTCATGGGTGCAGACGCCTCTGAAGGGACTGCTGATGGGGGTGGACTCCTCTTCCTTTAAGACCCATGTCACCATTTCCGTTTGTCACTTGCTGAACCCTTTTCAGAGACTAAACCATTCTCTTGAGCCTGTCCTGTGACCCAGGCAGTGTTAACTAGCTGCTTTCTCTGCTGTTTCAGGCACTTTCCAGAATGAGAGGTGCTTATTTTTCAATTGACATAAGCCATGCAGTGGAGATTTCAGGGCACCAGGAGACACTGAAACCCAGTCAAGGGTTTTTCTGCTGCTTCTCTGCACTCAGCTGATAAGAGTATGATGAAACCGTCAGGTATTACCACACTGATTGCACCTCTTGTGTGGCTCAACCCTTTGTAAGATGACTTTTTTTCTTGTACATCTGGGGCAGATCTAGACTCCTGCCCACCGACCCAACCTTTTAGGAGGAGGCAGACAGAGAGGGTTTTGTTCTCAACTGGGGATTGGCTTTGCCTTTTGAGAAGCTCTTGAGACATCTGCGGTTGAAGAGGATGACAGCCGGCGATGGAGGAGCAGTTTTGATCGGCAGCAACATTAGCCAGCGAGCTGGCACAATTTTTGGACAGAGATTTCTGCGTAGGAATTTTGTGCATACGACACAGCCCATTGGCGGCGATCGTGTGGTGCTTTATCTCTCTAACAAAGGGTCGCACGAGTCTTGGTGGGATTTTCTTGAGAATAGTGGTTAATAGTCAAAAGTTGTCATTTTTCATCCTTTCCCCAAAGGAAGGAAAGATTCCTCAACTCTGCGGGGAGAATTAAAGGAGCATCCAACCTGGGAAGGGAGTTTGCTCAAACGACAGTGTTAGAAAGCTGCCTCCCCCTCCACTGTCCTTGGCGTGGGCTTCCTTCTCAGACCAGCTGTTGTCCCGTGGGGCCTCTGCATCTCAGGCTCCCACCCTCACCATTCCAAGAGGAAAGAGAGAGCTGCTCTTTCCACAGGGCCAGGGTCCCAGAATTGAGTCCCCTTGGCTCGCTTGACCTGGCTTGGATCACACTCTGTGGCTGGGCAGATGTAAGACCCGGCTTGGCCAAGCCCGTGTCTGGAGCCAGGAGTCAGTTCCGCTGGGTCCAAACTGCATGGCCAGCTTAGGGAAAGTGGTCCCCTGGGAAAAGTCAGGGTGCGGTTACGAAGACCCATCTGATGGCAGGAGGCACAGATGTCCCTTAAGATGAGTCCTGCTGTCCCATTCTACTTGTGAGGCGGGGCAGGCTAAGAGCAAGGAAGTACCTCACCCAGCGTCTGACTTCAGGGTTCACACTTTCCATTTGCACACTCAGTTGTTTTTGCATTTCGGAACGTGCTTCTGTGCTTGCAGCTAAGGAGTGCCAGCTGCTTCCGAAGGTGTCTGATTTCCTGACCTAAAGAGAGCCGTGCCAGTAGCATATCTTGCTTTTCTTTTCCAAACGTCAGTTTCAGCATGGAGATAAATCTTAGCCTGTCTGACTGTGCTTATTTCTGTAACATACCGATCATCTCTTAGACAGGTGGATACCGAGCAACTACCCAATTACCGAAAACATCCGAGCCGTATACTTGACATTAGAAAAGCTCATTCAGTCTGAAGAAACCCAAGTGAATGGAATTGTAATCCTTGCAGACTACAAAGGCGTGAGCTTATCAAAAGCGTCTCACTTTGGCCCTTTTATAGCCAAAAAGGTGATCGGCATCCTTCAGGTACGGCTCCCGCGGGTCGTGCGCCTGCTCTGTGGTGGTTCGGCTTTCCCCGGGGCCCGGTCCATTCCCCCAGGTGGTGCGCACCTGCTCCTCCCCGCTCCTGCGGTGAGGAGGGTGCAGAAGCGTTGTGGGGAGTGTAGAAGTGTGTGTACCACGCACCCCCATGAGGCCCTCCCATCGTCTCTGAGCTGCCTTTAGTCGGGCAAGATCAGCTTTCCGGCAAGAGCCCAAAAGCCAGATAAATCCTTTCTGCTTTTTTTTTTTTTAATCGAGAAGGCAGAGGAGAAGTTCTCCCAGCAAACGAAGCTGAGAAGTTGTGCTTCTGCCCGAGGTAGTGAGTGGAGCCTGTCCTGCCGCCTGTGGGGCTGGGGACGTGGAGCGCGGGCGGGCTGTTGGGCCGGATGCTTTCGCCCTTCGGGGTCCGTGTCTCAGAACACAAGTCACGGAGAACCATCAAGTGCTTTATGTATTTTCACTGCGCGTCACGGTTTGCAGCACGCTTTTGTAGTCATCCTACCCATTCAGTCCTTCAAGGAATCTTTCGAGACAGACGAGTCAAGGCTCGTTTCTCCTTTTTGGTAGATGGGGAAACCGAGACCTAGAGGACGCAGTCTGGCCCAGGTCTCTAGCAGACTTGACTCCTGGTTCGTTCTGACCCAGCCCATGGGGCGCTGTCCCCTGTGGGCTGTGGGGACCAGAGCAGGAACGGTTCTCAGTGAGCTGGAGCCCCTGCCGCGCCCCGGGCTGATTATTTTAACATCAAGGTCACGTTTGGTCGTTATCGGAAATTTGAACCCTGGCTTTGAGGCAGTACTCTGGGTTTCCTTAGCTGCTTCTCTTCAGTGCCTCCTGCTAAATCCCATGTGAATTCAAGGGTCAGTATGATGAGTTTGGGTCACTGTTTCCTAGTCACGTAAGGTGATCTGGGAGACAAAATTCCAGGGTTAGTAAGCTTGGGAAATAAGGTAAAGCAAGTCCCTTCCTTGTGAATCTCACTGTGAACATTTGCACGTTGAAGCTGTTGAACCTGTCTGACTACATCGAGTCTCCTGCTCACACTTGCTTACCTACCCTGGAGCCCTTCTGTGCATCATACCTCGTAGCTTCCTGGGGAACACTTGGGGCAGCAGCGGTCCAGCAGGCGCGGTGCCTCTGGGTCCACCCACTTAGGCTCAGCCCGTTCATTTTGCCACAGGAGGAGCGGCTCTCCGCTAGTTTGCCTGACCCCCTCCTTACCCAGCTCCTGGTCCCAAGAGAGACTCTCCCTGAGGCTTGCCTTCCTGTTTAGCAGGGCCTCGGGTTCCTCTGAGGAGGCTGTGAGAACCAGACCAGGCTGATGTCGGGGCCCGAAAAGGAAGATCTCACTCGGGGAGGCAGGCTGTGGTAACAGACACTTTGCAAATACCCTGTATGTTCTAACACCCCCTTTCCTTCCCCCACAGGACGGTTTCCCCATTCGGATAAAAGCAGTCCACGTAGTGAATGAGCCTCGAATATTTAAAGGCATTTTTGCCATCATAAAACCATTTCTGAAGGAGAAAATTGCAAACAGAGTAAGTGGCGATCCTATTGATTTAAGTACTTTACTTTTTTTTTTTTTTTGCTTCCTTATTTGTGACATCATCAGTGAAGTTATTTTAGGGTTTTTTTTCCCCCCTGGGACTGTTAACTTGGAAAGTGCAATGAACAATCCTTCCTGTGAGGGGAAGATAAAGTGATTAAGAATGTGGTATTTGATAGTAGGGAGAGCAGAGCCGGGACCATTATCCGAAGCACTCCGAAATCATGTAGACTTTCTGACATCCTGGGCGGGGCGTCACGAACCAACATTGTGTTTCGTGTGGAAAAGGGTGGTCACTGGGTAGGCGGTTACAAAGAGTTACGGAAATTTCTTACTACAGCTCCCTGGATTTCAAAATGCTATTTAAGCCTTTCCATGTACCTACTTTGTTTTCTCGCTGTGTAAAGTTTGGGCACTAATTCAAGGTTTATGAGATTTGTGAGTTTTTAGCTTAAGTTTTATTAAGAAAGGATGCCTTTAAAATAGAAGAGCCCCTTCTCATAGCCTTTCCCAGCACCACGATTGGAATGGGAGGGGTGGTTTTTTTCTCCTCCTTCCCTAGGCCTACAGAGATTGTGACCACTCCGAAGACTGGGTCTTGAATTTCATAATTTGTTTTTCAAAGAGGAAGAGCAGAAAGATAGAGAATCTTAAGATTGCAAGGGCAGGAACTTAAAAACCCAGGTCCCCAGGCCTTTTCCCAGGCTTTAATTCATGAGCTCAGGGGTGAAGCCCAAAGGTTTGTGCTTTTCACATCTCCTAGGTGCGTCTGCTGCAGCTAGGTTTGGGAACCGCTAACTTAGTGGCTTCCGTGCTGGGGTTTGAGCTGGTGTTAGTTTTTGGAGATCCTATTTGGAGCCTGCTTTTCCCAAAGCAGCCTCTGGACCAGGTCTTTTACATCTGTGAAATGGCCCTGTTTGTGGCCCACAATGTTGTTCCTTTGGTCCTTCATAGGTTCATTCGTTCACTCATTCATTCAAAAATATTGATCACCTACTATGTGCAAGTATGCTGTGGATGAACAAAATAGACCAGAATCTGCGCCCCCAGGAAGCTTGTGTTCTAGGGAGACAGAGGCAGCAGACGATGCACGGGAGCTAGTATCAGGACCTGATAAGTACAGTGGAGCGAAATAAGGCAGCAAAGGGGAATAGTGAGGGTGGGAAGGCGGAAGGGGTTGTAGTGGTCACCAGGGGGTTAGAGGTGGCATCACTGGGAAGTTGGCATTTGAGCGGAGACTTGAAAGAGGTGACCGAGTGAGCCTTACAGCTCTGCGGAGACCAGCCACAGCCGACCCTGAGGCGGGAGTGCGGGAGTGCAGGCCTGCTGGAGGAGCAGCAGCGGGGAGGGGGAGCGGGGAGGCAGAGCAGTAACCCTGCGGCTTGTGACAGGCCCTGTGGGCCATCGTTGAGTCTGAGAGGCGGGAGCACTGGAGCACTATACAGAGGAGTGACGTGATTGGACTTTCGCCGGAAGGACTTGGGTTGTGGCAGGTCGAGGGTGTGAGCAGGGAGACCAGGAAGGAGGCCGCGGTGGGAGTCCAGGGGGGCAGTGGCGGCGGCCTGGTGCTGTTGGGGTGGCAGCGAGGTGCTTGGAATCTGGGTATATTTTGAAGTAACAGCCAACAGGGCACGGGGAGTAAGGAAAAGAGAATTAAGGGTCCTCAGGCTTTCCGAGGAACTGGAAGGGGAGACTTGCCGTCAGCCTACTGCTCCTGTGTTCATTCGCCAGACACTTGCTCGACTCGCACCAGGAAGGAGGGTTACTGAGTTACCGATATTTAACCTGAGGCCATGTGCGTTTTCATTTCCTTCCCCTCCAGTTTTTCCTCCATGGGTCTGACCTGAACTCTCTCCACACAAACCTCCCCAAAAGCATTCTCCCCAAGGAGTACGGGGGCACGGCTGGCGAGCTGGACGTCACCGCCTGGAACGCGGTGCTGCTGGCCTCGGAGGAGGACTTTGTGCGGGAGTTCTGCCAGCCTGGGCCCACCTGCGACCGCATCCTGGACCAGGCCGTGCCGGCCGAGGGGCCGACCTCAGACGCACAGTGCGACGACTCCATGCGGGCCGTGAAGTCACAGCTGTACTCCTGCTACTAGCGAGTCCCCTGTGCGCGTCAGCACCTTTGCATTCTTCCCTCTTCTCGTTGGGGAGGCACAGGGAGAGTTTTCAGTGCCATGGACTCGTTCTTGCCCCTTGTTCTTGTAAGTACACTGCGGCTTGGAGGAAAGCCTGGATTACTTGAATCATTCCATGGAAGACCTGGAGAACGTTTCCAGTGATTCCCAAATGTTCGGAATTCCAGTTTGCCTCTATTAGTCTGGAAGCTATATCTGGTTCTTACCTATCTCAAAGCGAGAAAAATCAGGACCCAAGTCACTTTGGTCCTACCTCCCAGGAGAAAACAACCCAATGGGCCAGTCAGCACATTCCTCTGAGACGCTTCGCTCAAGGCTGCAAGGTGGCCACACATGAGACTTCGGGAGTTTGTGTCTTCCATGTGACCCCCGACCCCAGACTTCTGTTGCTCATCAGGAATCTACACGCTGGCGGTCCAGGCCTGTTGCTGTCTGGGGTTTGGAAAGCACCTTATCTGAATCGGGCACGCATCGGGACATGAGCAGCACGTCCTGAGGCTCCAAGCCCCGTGGGATTCCTTGGTTGAATCTTGCAATAGAAACTCGTTTTCCCAAATCCATAAAGCCTTAGCCCTGGTTCTCAGTAGAAACATGCAGGGTCCTAGAAGTACGTAATTTTACTCAGCCCAAAACACTGGATGCCAGGCCTGTGTAGCTAAAAGATTTCGAGC
>PVKM010029049.1:0-17969 GCA_004027735.1 Carollia perspicillata | reverse complement strand
AGTGTCTTTAATGAAAATGGCTCCTAAACAATGGGGTGAATTTATAATTAAATGGGATGCAATGTAATATTTATTTCCAAGCTTTCTTTCATTAAAGTACGTATCAACTGAGAGTGCAATGCCTTGTTCTTACAAAGGGCAAAGAATTTTTTCTTCTTAGGAGGTCTCATATATAGTATTTTTCTTCATGAAGTCTAACAAGTCATTCAAAATAAGTTCCATTTTTTCTTCTTTAGAAATATCTTTAAAGCCCCCCATCCTCACCCCAGTCTTGGATTACATAAATGGATAGTTGCTTTTCTGAGGTCTTTGATATTTCCCTTCCTGGCAGAGTCATCTGATGTGAGAAACATCTTTTGAAAATAAATGGTGCAACTTCAAGTGCACTCAGATCCATTACTTGCTGGACATTCCATCGTATCTCAGTTTTGATTTGAAAAAGCTGTTTGACTTCAAAACTTAGTTTTCGGTATCTCAATATGAAGCTTGATCTCATTGAGAAGTATCTTGGGAAGCAACAACATAATCGTTTTGTCCATCCATCAACACAAAACGTTCACAGCGAAGGGGAAAGAAGTCACAGAGGGTGACTGCATGGCTCAGGGGGACCGGGGCTATTCCCATCCAAGTTCAGAAACCAAGTTCACAATTTGAATATAACATACTGCAAAGTTATGTTATATCTGTATGCAAAGAGTTACTTTTCATCTGCGCCACATCTGTCACGATGTTTGTACAACTGCACTGCCGCGACTGTTACAAGAAGATCTTGATTTTTGTGTGTGCCCTTTTCCCCTGACTAGCACTCAGAGCAGTGCTTTCTTTTTTAGTAGTCGAGATTTTCTGGTTTTAGATCATTTAGATCCCACATTAAAAATACTTATTTTACTTGTGCTTGAAAACAGGCGTGGCAGTGTTGGTGCATGCCAACTGAGAAACTCTCAAGTTCTTATTACAAATCTTACTAAAACGATCCCCCCTTCTCAATCATCCTGCGCCTGAGGAATACATACATAAGTGATACCTATGTGCAAACAATGACAAGATACAGAGTTTCTTTGAAGAATACTTGCAAAATTCATGACATATGAGAGCCTGTATCGAACAAAAGGCAACATGAGATAAAGGAAAATGTTTAAGTTACCACTTCATGTATATAACAAGAAGATACCTAAAAGTCCATTTTCCCACCAATTCTCTTACTCAACAACCTTTAGCGTCTCTTTAGGCAGAGGCACATGGAATCATTGCAGAACAGTCTGCCTCTAAGTAGGAAACCCAGGGACTTCCATAAAGCAGGCCCTAGATAGAAGTTTGTGGGTCATGGAGGCAGGGCTAGCTTCAGTCCTCTGCAGGCCCACAGGGTCCCCCGTACAGAAGGGCCCTGCACTCGGTTTTGTGCTCCACTGATGCTGTCTCAAATTCTTAATACTTTTTGAACAAGGTGCCCACATTTTAATTTTGCATCAAGCACCAGAATTGCACAGCCAGTTCTAGGTGAAAGTGACAATATGTGTTGACAGTACAAAAAAAAACAGCAAAAAGTTTACAGCAACATCTAGAAATCAATGGCTTTACATTACACTACTTTTAAAATTTTATTTTAAATGTTACTGTTTCCACAAATAATATTTCCTCACAAAACAAAGTACGCAAGTAGAGGTCAGTCATTCTCAGATGAGTTGCCTGTCATATGTATATGGCCTTTAATCAATTTTTCATTGCTTAAAAAGCATCCAATTGACATACAGCAAACATTAGTTGAATTGGGAAAAATGAGTTTTTTTTTTCTGGTGGGTGAAGTAAAATTCGGTTTCTGTTCTCTTGTCAGAAATATACCCACAAGTGGAATAGAATAACTATATGTAAAGGATCTGAATAAACCTACTTTCTACATTAAGATACTGGGGGAAAGAAAACATTTTATATGCACTATACACAATGTATTCTGTAATAAAAAAAATGTTCTTTTTAAGTTATATTATCACCAATAACGTTTAACAAAAGCTACCCATGGTGTAAAACTGGGAACAAAATCCTAATAAGCTGAAAAATTTCCAAGATTATTTAAAAAATACTTTCTAAAAAAGATTGCCTAATATAAAAACACACATACTTAAGTTGGGTTGCAGTTTTTAAAAAAGTTTAACTTTGGGCTTTCATATAATAAATCATCATTCTACTTTCAAAATACATCACTTTCAGAAATGACTGGAGGCAGCGATACCATCTATGTTTTGTGAAAATCACGGGAGCTCAAATATAAATAAACATATCTATTATATTTGTATTTAACATAAATATGTCTGATTAAAATTCTCCTTTGAATCTACTGCTTCTAATATCCTCTGAAATGACAGCCTACCATATGCAATGTTAAGTGAAGTGTCAATATTCAAGTAACAAGACAACAAGCAGATTTGTTGCACGAAATATGTAAATATTATTAACAGAAAGGGCCATATGAGATCTCATGTTTCCAGGGTTTCTGATCACCTATCTTTTTGTGCTGCCTCGGTCTCTCAGCTACAACGATCCTCAACAGGTACCGTTCGCATGTGCTGTGCTGAGCAGGCATCTGTGGCGCTGCCCCAAGGAAACCAGCACACCCGCCTGCTCTTGATTTGTCTCAAACTCATCAGTTCAACGGACTCTCACCCTATTCGTGCCTACCCCTTGTTTCCACTACATGCATTTCTTGTAGCAAGCATCCCTCAAGTACCACTGCCATTTAAATGACACCATCAAAACAGCAAAAGGACCACTAATCGACAATCATGCCAGAGCACCTATGCCTGCAATTTCTACCATAAGCTAAATGAAAAATTAATAATAAAGATGCAAGTTTAGGAAAAAAGTAATAAAATTATAAAATCCAACCATGAAAAGTACTTAATAAACAGGATTTTGCTTTCAGTCTTTGAAAAAAAAGTCTCTCATTTTTAACAGACAAAAACTTTAGAGAGCATCCACGGGTGTGAGATAGGAAGGGAGAGAAGAGATCCTTCAAAGGTGGAATAATTTTTGGACCTGCAGTCTTCCAGGTAGTTCCTAAAAATATCTTCTAAGTTGAATTGTTTTTAATAAAATACTAGCTTTTGTATATCCCAAAAGAAAGTGACAATTATATTAATTTTTTTCATTGAAAACAAATTTTGCATTGTTTACTGTGCCATTTATTGTGGTTTACCAATGACTCAAGATATAAAAGCATATATGCTGATTAATCAAGTCTTATTGATCAGTAGCATTTGTCAATATTTCACACGAATGTCTGCAGAACAATTTTTCCCAATCAAAAATTCATATATCAATTTAAATTCCTGGTAATTAAATTTATTAGCTCTACAACAATAAATGTGGTACTTTATAAAGGTAGCACATGAAATCTGTACTCAAAAACATATTGATCAATGGCAAAACAGCAAGCATTTCCATTAAACCAGGTTCTAGGAACAAACTAGAAAGTACAAAACACGAGAGCCTGCGATTATTTCAAATACCCATAGCAATTCTGCTGATTTGGGACCAATGAAAGTGATTCCTTAATGAGGCAATCATTCAAGGCATCTACTCAGACAAAAATAGGGAATCATTAGCATAGCCGTCTTCACCTTAAGGTACAATTTTGAAAAATGTCGCAGACACTATAAACTTTTGGGATGTCTTATAGATGGAGAGTAGGATGACAGCTGCGGGGGGTGGGGAGTGTTGAGGGGATGGAGGGACTGAGCAAAAAGAGGACTTGTGGACATGAACAACAGTGTGGTGATAGCTGGGGGGCAGGGGTAGAAGGGAACTACATGGGAAAAAATACAATCAAGATTAAATTAAAAAGACAATACGATCTTAAATTCTAAAAGGTAACAGTCCAAAATTCAATGGAAAAAGAAAGAATTTACCTACAATGATATTATGAATTTATCTTCTCAGGTAGCTAATATTTTAAACTCTCTTAGAAATCTCAAGTTTTCTAAAGATTTTCTCTACAGATTCTTGGAAATCCTACTTTTTTCTCTCCTCTGGACACACTCTTGTGCTATCAAAAAGTAATTAATGAATTTTCTGCTCTCCTGTATGTCTGTCGTAAGTACCTTGCTTACAAAAAGATTTTCAAAATTCCTGCCTAACATGAATAAAAACAGAAAAAAAAAAAGGATTTTCTATTTATGGAAAAAGATGGTACTGGAAACTTAGCAGCTGGAGTCTTTAGTATAACTAAAGAAAAACACTCTATGTTTTCACTCAGAAGATATCAGAGACAATTTTAAGAATCTTCCTGATATGGTACAGCCAGGAGAAAGAAAACTATTCTGTTTTCAAAAAAAAATAAAAAAAGATGGTTCCTGAAATAAATCCAAAGAGACCCTATAAACAGTCTTTTTAAGAAAAGAGAAAAGCAAATCAACTCACACACACAGCTTCCAAACAGAAGTCTTAGCCTCTTCCAGGAAAACAACAATGAGACTTTATTACCCTGCTATGATTCCCTCATTTCAGATATGATTAATTAGCAAGTATTACACTTCCCAAAACTCCCACCACACTCTTTGTGGTCTATCAGCCTAGATGTGGACAGACCCGCATGAACTAGCAAGCAGCCACCAACAGTGTAAGACAAGTATCCAAAAACTCTATTTCAAAGAAGAAACACTTCTCTCATGTCTTTGCCTTCCAAAGTGAAGCAGGCTGCTTTTACCAGCTCGCGCGCCTGAGCTCTCTCTCTCTCTCTCTCTCACACTCACACACACACACACACACAGAAAGAAGCCACACTTTTTAAACTTGGTCATTTTCTTAATAATCCCTTTTAACGCTTGAATAACACATGCAACATATTCAGTATTCAAGGATATATAGCATATTTAATCTGTTACCTACCTATATTTTTAAGCTGAAGTTCTGAAAGCCTTCTGAGTCCATGTAGTTTATACTGATAACCATCCACAGGCACAATTAATAAACAATAGACATGATGCGAGCAAGCATGTTTTGGGGAGATGGTTTTTACAGAAAAATGTTTATGTTCCAAATAAAAGCTAATATGCCACACATGGAATGAAGACAGGAAATAGAAATGAAGCATTAAAAGAGGAGGAAGAAAGGAAGAGGGTAACTCTAAAATTTGAATGAATGAAAACTCTGATTTCTGCAAATTGCTCTGAAACACATTTTCAAGATAATTTTCCCTTTAATGCAATCTATTTTCAAAATGTCCATGTGAACCAAGAAGCCAGCCATAGCTGAATGCACTATAAATATATATCTTAACAACCAGCCATTTATAAAGGCTGGGGTTTCCCCTTCAACCTTTCAACTGTTGTGTCCAAAAAACTTCACATATAGTATAATACTAATAAATAGATCTTGGTTCCAGGAAACATTTTTTAAAAATCTATTCTGGTCCAAATATCCTTGCTTTTTTTCTGTTGTATTAAATTTAGGATCAAAAACATCAAAGCAGCTTCCACCTCGGACCTAACTTTTAGAGGATCAATGTGACAAGGCAGTCCCTGATAGATGTTTCTCTTGATAAACGACTTGTTCAAAAGAGACATTGTAGCTTTCATTTCCTGACCACAACACACTTTTAATTTGCAACAGCAGAGCTGCCAGAGTGTCAGCACTTGCCCACTTTCCAGCCTTTTAGGTTTGCAGCTCTGGTTCCTTTAGGCCACACATTTGAGACACAATCTAAAAATAATCAGAGTAACAGAATTACAAAATAGGAGCCATTAATGCCACTTTACACATATACACAAGTATGTACTTTACAGACATATATATAAACTTTTCCTCCCAGAATTCTAGTGCATGATAGCAAGGCTCCTGAGTGAACATCATTTGCACAACAGGCATTTAAACACTCAGGGAAATAAATTATGTGACTATTATTTAATAGTAAGCAGAGCCTGGGTGGGGGGCAATTTACACACACAAATCTGCTCTTAAATGTCATGAATTATTTGATTGCCTAAACCAATGTGTTTTTTATGTATTATTGCAATTATTATTATTATTACTACTACCCAGAAATCACATTTAAAGTATCAATGAGGTAAACAGTCAAACCATCCAATTTCTGCTATCAGCACATTGTCTGAGCTCCGATTTAAAATTTATAAATGTAATATCCTCCTCATCACAGGCAGCAGCCCAATCTGCTCTGAATATATATTACAGCTTTAACATCACAGAGGGAAATCGCCCATCTGGCAATCCCATTCGCTCCAACAGCTCCGGGGGAAGAAAAGCTGTGCTCTCTCCTCCTTAAAACATTTCTCAGGGCAAATTATGTGCATCTAAAATAAACAGTCTTCTTATTGATCGCTTCAAAGTCAACAAGTTCCAAATGCAAAATTCAATCAACTCCTTCCTATCATGTAAGAGCGGTGTGTGTTTAGTTCGATAGTCACCAGAGTCCACCCAGAAGTATATGTCGCGGATCGGCTCCTGCAGTCTCCTTCCTTGTGTTCACATTTGTGTTATGAGAGAGCAGTAACCACGGCCACATTACAGACCCCTGGCAGCTTTGCCCCACTGCTATTTGTTTCTTTCATACTCTCCCTTTCCTTCTTTCTCTCTTTTCAGGGTGAATGCTTGGTGGTAGGGTAGATGTAACAAAAAAGAAACAGTTTAAAGTGGACGGTATCCTTTGGTTATGCAAAATACTTTTAGCATCTTTTTGTTGTTGTTGTTCCCTCTTAGTCTTAATTGAATATCACAAAGTATACACACAGGCATGGTCACAAGAGCTATTGAAAACCCCTCTCACTCCATTTATCTGACCTTTTTTTTTTTTGAAAAGAAAGAGGAAAGAGCGATTTCAAACAAAGTAAATTTCAGTGCCTGATTATTTAATTCTGTCACAGGTTAAAAGTAAAAAGCGCTGACAGACAAGTGAATGGCAAGCAAAGAAAAAAAAAATAACTACCACTGTTCCTTAAAAGGTATTAAGGACTTTAAGTAATCAAAATATATTTTTATTTTCATGTAAAAGATATCCCTTTATAACTCACTCTCCCCCCAAAAGAAAACCACACACACTTAAAACTGATTACTCCATAAAGTGTAATCACTGAGAGAGCTGATAGTCCAACTGCATTAATAGATTGAGAAAAAAAAATTCACCCAGTTCTGTGTGTGTACATATATATACTTTCATTAGTAAGCAGTCTTTCCCCACACTCCCGCCCTCTCCCCTCTCCACCCAGCCTCCTCCCCAAAAAACCCCACACTGAGTTTAACTAATTTACATACCATTTGACTTCAGCGATTATATAGTGCATTACTAGTAACATGCAACTTTGGGATTACAGCTAAAACCGATAAAAGTGATTCCAGTAATCTACTAATCAAAACTGAAATGAAATATATAAACAAGTGATAGCAAAAATAAACAAGCATTTGGACAGGTTAAAATATACATATTTTTAAAGGAATTGTATATCATGAGCATTGCTTCCCAAGCAGAATTTTCAATGGTTTGATCATGCTATTTAATTTCTCTTTCCTATTTAGATGCAAAGGAAGTAAATTCCAAAACTGACATACCATAAACACTGGTGCTACTGATCATTTCTTGCTGGCAGCACAAAAAGCTGAATTGGATTTCTCACAAGCAGGAATTCCAAAGGTTGCTTTTCATTAAAGCCACTTTTCCTCTCAGCTATCAAATGTCACTGCCTTGAAACGTGGGCCCTTTCGTCAGGTATTCATTTAACCTACATGCATATAATTAAGGGGGAAAGCAACATCAACAAAAAGGGGATCTCAGATCACAGGAGAAGAAAGAAAGGAAAAAAAGCACAGGACCAGGAATGCAAGTCCATGTCAATTTCACTCACTCCCATTGAAACTAACAAGAGCTCCGGGGAGGATGGTAATAGGATCAGTGGATTGTATATACCATTAAATTATACATCTTTCTCTCCCGTTCCTTGCCAACAATACGCCCACCACGCTGTACCCCCTCCAAGATGATGTGCTTACATTTTTCTGCAACCGATCTGCTGACATTTTCACGTCCCTCCAGCCACGAGATTGTAATTTAACCTCAACTTTTTGTGTGTGCAAGATCCTTATTTACACTTCTTATTTACTTAGAAGTTAGTTCCCGAAGAAAGTCTAGCCCCACCCTATGGCTCCGCTTTCTTATTTTTTTTTTATTTTTGAAGTAAAAAGATAGTAATAAGTAAGCCCAATATAGCGGAAAACGAGATTCTTGCCATCGCGAACTCTTAATCCCACACTATTGTTTCAATGATTAAGCAGCAAAAATATGCATTATAATGTTTCATTGCTACTTTGTACAGAGAAATTAGACAGCAGGTTGGCGTACAGAATATAAACGAGTGCAAATTAAATTTAATGGTTACGACACAACTCGAAGATCTCTTTTCATTACAGGTCTTGGATTTATTTATATTCTTTTAAAATAAAACAAACATAAACAAAAACAAATTTAAACAGATGGTAGGAAACTACGAAGCTCCTCTTACCTGAACGCGCGGAGCGAAAAGCCGATAGGTTAGCGTAGCATCGATCCGATGTGTTTGCTGATGAATGGAAGCTTGGGTTAAGTGAAGGTGCCTATGATTTGAAATCATTCCAAGTTTTTGAAGGGAAGACGGACTGCAGCCTCTGCCATGTTGGAATTTCAAACCCAAAACAGCTGCTTGGAAGGAGCCAGCATGCCAGAGGCTGGGCGCAGGCGCAGAGCGCCACCGAGCCAAATTCAAATCACTTTCACACTAAGAGCCAAAGATCAGTTTTCAAAGGAGAGAGGGAGAAAGAGACGGAGGCTGCCGCGAGGGAGAGAAGACGGGAGGCAGTGGCGAGAGGCGGGCAGTGGAGAGAGACGGGCAGCGGGAGGACCGCGAGAGAGAGGCGCACGGAGCCCGCGGAGCTGGAGGGGGAGAAAGGGAAGCGGGAGGCGAGCGGGCGAGCGAGCTCGAGACGCGCCAGAGATTCCTGGGCAGGGAGGGCTCAATGGCCGCGCCGCGGTGGCCGGCCGGCCGCTCGGGTCATGTTACACGGCCCGGGCCGAGGCGGCCGCCCAGCCCCGCCGACGCGCTCACGCAGCCCGGAGGGGGCCCCGAGGTCATGATTATGAGCACGGGGACCGGAGCTCTCTCTGCCTGCCCTCTCAGGCGGCCCAGCCCTGGGAAAGGGGAGTAATGCCTTACGGGGAAGGGGCCTTTCCTTCCCACGCGTGACCAGCCGGCCTTTGCGCTCCCCAGCCAGCCTTGGAGGGCCCAGGACAGAGTTGCGCGGCTCTCCGGCCCGCGGACCCCTCCCTGCCAGCTTCGGGCCCTCTCTACAGCTGCGGCCCGTCCACCCTTAGCCACCCCGCTGGATTCCGCGCACAGGACAAGATCTGCCCCTGAGAGCCGGGACCTCACCCACACTCTCCCCTGGGCCCCCAGCACCAGCCAGAAAATGACTTTATCGGCCAAGAATGGGCAACTTCGGGGGAAAAATCCGAATGAACCCCGTTCTCCTCCCCCGCCTCCCTGTGAATAAATAAAATCATAAGTGTCTAGGTGTGCGGTCCATTCTCGCGCTCCCTGGCTCCCCTCCCTACCTCCCCCAGGCGGCTTGAGCAGGGGACGCAGCGCCTGGGGGCCCCGGGTGCGGGCTGCTAGTGCGCAGGCAGAGATGTTAGGCTGCTTTCCCAGCCCCCTTCTAGGGAGCAATCTGGGACCCAGGAGTGGGAAGAGAGTAGGGGCTTTGTAGTGCTGGGAGCTGAGGAAGAATGAAATGTGCAGTTGAGTGTGTTGCTCGCATCCCAGGGAGCAATGCAGTGCTGATTGTCTGTTGCTGAGATAGCCTTTTGTTCGGAACATAAGGTTTAAGAAACACACACGTTTTGTGGGTTCTCTTGTTAGATGTAAATGTGCTGCATCCAGATGCTTACTATGCAATGTAAGCTCAGTTGGTTTACTAATCACCCCGCCCCACCCCATACAACCAGGATTATTTGAATGGGAACCTCATTCAGACTTCCAGGCTTCCAGTATTGCCTTCAACCTATTTCATTCTAGACTAGCCAACCATCCAACTTAGATAATAAAGCAAACAATAACATTTGATCATGATGTCTACGAGATAATATGCCCGGCAAAGTTCTTTAGGGATTGTAATGAGAAAGAGTGAGTGTGGTAATAATTTCTCTTCGTTTTCATTAAAAATGACTTTAATACATAAATGGTAAGTTTATACTTTGGCCTAGTGGACATCCAGTCCTCTGTATTGCAACCAAGCTAAGTATGAAAGAGGCAAATTATATATTCGTCCAGGAGCTCATCAAGCTGAAAAGAATTACCTTTGAAGGTTAGGAAAGGAAATGTACTTGTTTAGGACTGACTCTCCTCATATTCTCCCTGCTTCTCTGCTGTAGATTTAATAGACTAAATTGTGTCTCTCCATGATGAAATAAAGCATTCTTAAAACACTAAATATATACTTGGAAATTAATTTCCTTCTCCTGTTGTGATTTTCTTACCTTTGAAAAACTAGCCATTGAACAGAAGCATTTAGCTGACAAGATGAAAACGAAAAATTATTTTAGTTACATGCAGGCAGATGACAGGATTAAAAGACAAAAGAAAAGTGATTCAAAATCTTACCAAATATTTCTAAGGAATGAGATTTCTCTTTGGAATGAATTTGACCTTTCCGTGCATTTTTTTAAACCAGACTTCAAGATAAAACAGAGGAACTTTATTCTGATGTAACAGAGAACACTGAAGCCTCTTTAGTTATATTTTATAAGATAGCTTTGAAAATGATATTATGAAAAGTTATCCACTGGGTTTCACCACAAAGATGTAAGTGTAGGAAAATATCTATGGGTCACTGTTGGACTGAGTACAGATGAATTAAACAGCAGCAACAACCGTGAAGATCTTACGATTTCAATTATTGCCCATTTCGAGAATGACAACAAGTCCTGTAGACACAGCAGATGTTCTGTGCAATTCAAGCAAACCTGCTCTGTCCTTGTTCATTTAAAAAAAAATAAACAAAGCTCATCAACCTTTAACACTAAATTCATAGTATTGAATTTACAGTTCTTCATGTAATTATGGGTAATAAAATACCCATAATGGAATATCCACTGAGTAAAAAACAATGTATTTTGATGATTGACTTAAAACAATCCATTCCCAATAACGAAAACAAAATAAGCCCTACTTTTAAAAGGGGGCAGGAAGAAGTGTGATTAGCAGGGATTTATCAATAAATAAGTATTATTTTTTTCAATTCCTACATATTCATTTGAAATGCAGGTTATAAAATCTGTCATTCAACATACAAATAAATATAATTAATTTTGGAATTGAAGAAAGGGAAACTATTTAAAAGAGTACTGTATATATTTATGTAGAGCTTAAAATTGCCCAAAATTACATACACTCCCAGGAAACAAGGTATGTAACAGAATATCCATTATGAGATTTGCATAACTAATAAGATCCACAGTGGAGTTTGTCATCCCACCATTTCTAACTTTTTTTGGGGGGGGGAAGTATACATAAAGTATACATAAAGTTTGCATTTCTCCAATTACTTTTTCCCAAAGGAAGATGAAACTTAACTTTCTTTTTCAAAAAGATTCTCTGTTTGCAAAATTAGCACATACTTTATGGCTCTTATTGTTTTAATAAAACTATCTTTAATAAAGTTGTATGATTAAACAGCATTTTAAAAGTCACTGTATTTATCTACACTTAGTTTTAAAGCTTTTACTCAAAAGAAATGTTTCTGATTGTAATTGATATCTGTCTCTAAGTATAT
Organism: Carollia perspicillata; assembly: GCA_004027735.1. Classification (NCBI taxonomy): domain Eukaryota; kingdom Metazoa; phylum Chordata; class Mammalia; order Chiroptera; family Phyllostomidae; genus Carollia; species Carollia perspicillata. Next base: position 6,167 of record PVKM010029049.1, on the reverse strand, counting down.
TTTATGAAACTTATGGTAATATGAGAATAAAAATTTGAGTCTTTACAGAAAGTTAATTGGCTAGTCAAGGAAATAGTTAATTCCATGGGAAACTTATTAGACTAACTTTTTCCTACTGCATTAATCATATCGCTTATTTCTTTTATTTTTTTAATGTCAAAAAGACAAATACAATGAATTTCTAATACACAGTATATTCTGATTTTTTAAAAGTGTGTGTGTGTGTATTCTTCCCGAGCTAACTCAGAGAGGAAGAGTTCTACTCTTTCCTGTCCTTATTCTACACATGAGCAAAAACAACCAAAGTGAAGGGTAAGGAAATAAGCAAGGTGATATTGAATACGATTTTGCAGATGACCATATGCTTGTCTGCCTTGAACTAAAGATAATGTGACCCAGGTTAGACACAGAGATGTGCTTTACCTATGTGAATGGAAAAGAAAAGAAAAGGAAAGAAAAAAGATTAAGGTTCTTTCTAAGCAAAGAACATAGATAAGGGTGACAAGATGCTTTAAGGAAAAAACAAGATTTGGAGAGCCTTAATGTTTGGTTTTTCATGAAATGCTGAATACAGTATAATTTAATTTTTAAATTGCACCACTTTATAGTTTCACACTCAAATATTAACTATTTTAATAAAACACTAAACTATTAATATCTCTTTCTAATCTACATTGTTTCAAAAAATCTTCCAGAGTTTAGTCATTATTTATTAGACCTAGATATTTTTGTCATATTGTTCACATAAAGTAGGTATTACATAATGGAAATTACTGGCACAATATTTTTAAGTGTTTCCATAAAAGTGAAGTTTATTTTAACACTCTTCATTTGCACTTCAACTAAGACTACTGAGAAGTCCTTATTCCCCTTCCCCCAAACAAAACTAGCAGAGATCTTGACCTCATTTTAGTAAAATTACTCAATTTGTTAGAATTACACTTGAATACAGATACTGTCAAATGGTATTAGGCTTGTCTATATATCTCCTTCATGATGTAATCCTACAGTGGAAAGAAAACTGTAAGATCCTGTAATAGGTTCACTTGAGATGCTTTTCTGTTGTTGTTTACACAAACGTGTTTTCTTCTAATAACCTGAGAACTAGGGGTTTGTTTTTCATTCATTTTCCTTTAAATGGTGATAGTGCTCATGTATTTGCTGCATCCTCTGCCTGCTTTTGCATGATTCTCAATTTGATTTAGAAAGTACATACTGAACTCACCATGGTTAAAAGCATTGACACAAGAAATTGCAGAGGATTTGAAGAAAATCAACATTAACCACTTTTAAATGAGAGAAAATAAATATAGTTCAAAGTGAGTGTTGTAAGCGACTCATAAAGGGGTTCAGTCTAGAACAAAGTATGGGTTCTTTCATGAAGAGAGCAGTTTCCCTGGCCTTAGTATCCTCAATCTCTACCCTCCAATACAACAAGCCACTTGCAGCTTGCATGCACCACGCTGTTTGTCCCATGCTGGCCTCTCTTTTCCTTCTGCCCCCTGGTTTCCCCGCTTCTTCTGTGGCTGTGGCCTATCTGCCATAAACACTGACCTCCTCCAGGGAGACTTCCCAGTCTTTCTAGCGGCACTTCAGTATCTTTCTCCTAGGCTTTCACCAGAGTCTTTGTCTCTTTCTCTCTCGTTCTCCCCTTCTCTCCACCTTCACAACACTTCAATAGTAGTACCTTAATAAGGGTTTGAGGCCTGTTAGATTGTAAGATTCCTGAGAGCAGTCAATTATTGTAGTTTCCATATTTACCCCTCTCCCCCAAGAGTGCCTGAAACAGTGACAATGCTGAATAAATATTTACTGAGTTCATTAATGAGTTGATGTGTAGATGAAATAGGCATGTGCAAAGGCAGCAATAAAGGAAATTATGGGAGCCTTTACAAGAAGCAGCATATAATCTCATCTGGTTGAGCCCATGCTGAACACTGGCATGAAGGGGAAATAAGGGTGAAAATGAGAACTGGGGGTGCATTGCTCAGAAACTTTATTCAGCCCTTAAATGAGAGGTTTGCATTCTGTTTGGTAGGTAACAGGACTCTCTAGAGGTTTTTCTACTTTTATAGTAGTAAAAACACTTAATATAATATCTACTCTCTTAACAGCTGTTTAACTATACAATACAGTGTTGTCATCTGTAGGTACAATGTTTTTTAACAGATGTCTAGAATTTATTCACCATACATAACTGAACTTTTTTTTAAAATTTTTATTGTACTTTGCCATTGCCATTTAGCCGTCTTATACTCCCCACCTCGAAGGTTTTTGAGCAAGAGATTTATGTGATCTGAGCCCTGCTTTAAGGAGATAGAGCTAATAGAACTGGAAATGGGACCACTGGCGGGGAAGTTATTGCAAGGGTCTATCATTTTCTGTTCCCTCAACCTGCCAATCCTTCTTTTAGGGTTTGGTGATATGCTTCCTTGACTTTTTACAGATGGTCTATTTGTATTGATTGCTCAAAACTGCATGTTCATTTTGTAATATTACAAAATGTCAGCGTGTTTAAAGGCATTCATTTAATGTCAAAGATATAAAAAGGGACAATACCTTAAAATTGAATGTTTTCCCCTTCAAATTGAACATAGTCCTTCTTCTCACTATTCTGCCTCCCTCTCCCCACCGGCACAACCACGTCACAATTAGCTCCTCTCAGACTGTGCTTTCGGTTTAGCAGGTATTTCATTTCCAAGAGAAGAAATGCCTAAAGATCTGAAAAGTTCCTCCCTGGAGTATGTTTGAGCAAGTAAAATAGGCAAAGTGAATTTAGTTTTTATATACCGAATAAAAATACAGACACACATTCCCTTCATTTCAAGTATATTAAAGTTTCCTAAACAGGATTGTTAATTCATTTAAAACAGCATTAGGTGAGGTGGGCTGTTGGTGCTTTGAATTAATGTGCAAGCTGTTAATCTCCATAGACCTGGATTTAAAATTAGACAAAGCAATAATTAGTTTGGCACCATCATTTCACTACCCAGAGGGTAATAATGTAGGTCATAAAATACTACAGTCTGGCACAAGTTTTTTTTTTTTTTTGTACAAAACAAGGATCTAGTATTAGGTAGTAAGAAAATTAAAGATTAAAAAAGAAAGATTGTCACTGGGAAGCACAATAGCTAAGCTTTTAGGTGTGCCCCACTATTCTTGAAGAGACCTGAACTCTGGAATTCTGATCAGGTTCTCCTGGTTGCAGGTGAGCTTTCCTTATACAAAGGAATCTTCATGGCTTCTCCTCTCAGAAGCTGAATTTTTTTTCTGTACTATTTTTCCACACAGCATTTATTTATTTAGTCACAGAATTAAGCTTTTAGTTTGCACTAGGTTTTCATTTTGCTGTAGTTCCTTTTTCCATCGGTTTGCCATTTTGTTAAGTTATAAAAATGGCACACTGTGAACATTTTTTAAAATATAAAAAGTGTTGCATTCAAGGAAATGTTTACCGTACCTACCTTGATTTGTTTTCATGGCAAATGACTACTGGCAATATCAATAATTCAAAAACAGAAACAACGAGAATACCGAGAAATTGCATTTGGATACTTTTTCCTGTCAGTCATCTTTGCCAGATTCCTATTTGAGCATCTGCAAACGGGGAAACTTCAGACCAAACCTCAAGTATGAGTAATGGTTTTCTCTTTCCTATACTGCTCACCCCAGCTGAGCTTTTAAAGCAGAGGTATCTTGGTTGTCACTATGTACCTTAATATTTTAAGCCATGAAAACGTTTTAATATTGCATTGAAAATATATTTCATGCACTATACATGTACGAACTTTCTGTTTTACATAAAGCAATAGGCAAGCACCTGTGTGTATCTATAGAGAGTGTTCAATGTATTAGATGAGTACATTCACAAATCATTTAAGTTGAGCTTTTCAAGTGATGTGAGCTACTGATACAAACTTGCTAATGATAATTATAGAACTGATGCTGATTTAGTCATTTCAAAAAAGCCACGGTGGCATAATTAGTGTCTGAATGGCCTCAATATTGCATTATTAGGAGGCTAGGGTGAAACTTGAAATGAGAACATCAAGGCTGATAACAGAAAAGAAAACATGAAATACATACATAATTCATTCTGAGATATTATAAAGGTTTATAACCAGAAACAATAATTTGCAGAAAGCATCTGGTACTAGAGCCAACTGCAATCATTTGGTCAACCTGTTAAAGATCAAATAGTATATATTCTTAGCTATTCTCAGTGGTGTCTTTGTAATAAAGTAGCAGCAAACAGACACTGTTTGCTTCTGGTCACTTTTAAAGAATGTTCAGTTTATCAGTAGGGACTTTAATCTCAACCTTAATAGAGTACAAAAGCAGCTTTGTTCCTTCGCTTCTCTCCTTAAGGCCATAAGCCATGTGCGTTTTTGAGATTCAAAAGAGGAAGAATAAAATTCTCTTTCTGTGAACACTAAATACTGTGGGTTTTCCCCCAAAGAGTCATTTTCATTCACCTTTCTTCTCTGGATCGGTTTCTTCTCCTTTTCCTTCTTGTTGATAACGCAAATGCTCCACCATACTTCACAGTCATCACCAGAGTGAAGACATGCAGGGGATCTATGAAGTATCCCCTGCCTTGGACTCCTGCCAGGCCAACCATTATCGAGTGGCCTGTGTGCTGGTGGACCAGAGCATTATAACTCAGAAAGTCCCCTGTTTGGGTGCTCTTTCCTATTAGGGGGTGACAAATATGAAGAATGACTTCTAAACCATGTAAAACATAGAAATAGACTGCAGTCTTGGGATCATTTGTTTCTCCTTAGCATACAGATGATCAAACAAAGTCATCTTTATTTTACTGATCTTTTTATTGATATTCAGAGAGAGAGAGAGAAAAGGAGAGAAAGAGAAACATCAATTTGTTGTTCCACTTATTTATGCATTCAGTGGTTGATTCTTGTATGTGCCCTGACTGGAATTACACCTACAACCTTGGGCTATCGGGACACGCTCTAGCTGACTGAGCTACCCAGCCAGGGAGATTTTCTTAAAGGCATTTTTAAATATAATCTTCTTCTATGTAAAATGCTTGCTTCCAAATTGATTTTTTTATTATCATTATTAGACTTTCTAAAAATGATAAGCTTGGATTGTACTGCATAGGAAAAACCTGGGCTGTAGTTTAAGGTTTATCATGAATAAGTATAAATATTGTCTGTCACACTCCGGCAAGGTGTCATATTCAAGGAACAATCAAATTGTCAACTCTCTGGGTGAAGCGAGAGTGAAGGAAACCTTAGGAAACCAAGATGGTAGTTATGGAAAAGTGAAAAGAATGAACCCTTGGGAGCAGGTAGGCGTATTCCAGGGATTAAACATGGTTTAAGACCAAACTTTACTCTGCTCTTCCAAGTATCACAACTAATTAACTTAATAAAAGCAATGAGCCGTATACTGGATATGTGTGTGTGAATGTGTGTGCACACACACAAACAGAGTGGGGCAAAGTAAGTTTACAGTTATGAGTACACAAAACAAAGGGTTCATTTTTATATTATTTATTATTATATTATTGCTCATACGATGATTGTAAAACTACCTTTGCATATACATATAGACACACACAGAGGGTACTGCAAAAATAATGCCCTTTTTTATTACAAAATCTTCAAATTGCTGTCCATCTTATGTGAGACCTTCATGTACCCTACCAACCACGCTCGAACAGGCATTACTCTTACTTCAGCTGGACATGATATATATTTATATCTGGTTACTAACTCTCTCTCTCTCTCTACACACACACACACACACACACACACACACACATCTCCTAATATATATATATATATAAGATTTTATTTATATATTTATTTTTAGAGAGAGGGGATGGGAGGGAGAAAGAGAGGGAGAGAAATATCAGTGTGTGGTTGCCTCTCACGTGGCCCCACTGGGGGCCTGGCCTGCAACCCAGGCATGTGCCCTGACTGGGAATTGAACTGGTGACACTTTGGTTCCCATCCTGCGCTCATTCCCCTGAGCTACACCAGCCAGGGCTCAATATACATATTTTTGGTCACTAACTTAAAAAGTGTACAGTCTTTCTATTCCTCCATTCCCATACTGATGAATGAAGTAGCCAAATTCCTGACTTTCATTGAGGGGTACTTTGGCTGCAAATAAGAGAAGTAACAACGAATAGTAGC
>PVKM010029048.1:0-17973 GCA_004027735.1 Carollia perspicillata | reverse complement strand
GCAGCACAATTCTGCTGAAGCAGGACCAAGGCCTGACATGGTCCATGGTGAGGAAGTAACTTAGATGTTTGTTAAAGAACATTTTGGAAATGCCTCCTGTTTTCCAGGCCCCGAGCTAGGTGCTGGTGATAAAGCAGAAAGGTCACTTGTGGAGTATTCGTTGTATGTTTGGCACTGAATGTTTCACGTGCATGGCCTCATTTAAGCCCTCCAAACATCCTACAAATTAGGGATAATTATTATCCCACACCATTAGAAACTGATACTCAGATGGTAGTCTAGGGTTCAGATCCAGGCAGTCTGGCCTCTTGCTCTTTAGCAACATACTAAATAGTTCGCCCATGTCCAGTTCATCAGCTGCCAGGAGGGCTGTGTTTTCCAAGGTCCAGCTGGGCACCTGGCATGCCTGCCTCACTTACCCACATCAACTTTTGCCCTATTGCTGTCACCTCCACCCTACCTCTAGGCTGAATCCTTTTCCAGACCTGCAGACCACAGTGCAGACCCTCACCCTCTCTCTCTAGATAAGGGCCACAGCCCACTCACCAGTGTCCTGGGACCCACAATGCTCCATCCAGTGCTTCATTGCCTGATTCATTTTCCAGCAGCGCCATGGCAAACAGATTAGAACAGGACCAGCCCACCATCACCTCTGCGGCTCTGAGCTCATATTACACCAAATGCAAACTTGACATTCCAGATCCACCACACCCTGGACCTTGAGTACCCATGTCACTCCTAACCCACTCCTTGAAAAGAGAGAGAGTCTATGGAGCTTGACATGTCTAATGCAATTTGGGTCTCACAATAATCCTGCTATAGTTCTTATTTTACAGAAGTGGCAATAGAGGTGAGACTTCCCCACGATGAGACAGCTGAATCCCAAGCCTTATACTGACATTTTCCTAACTTTGAAGTTTGCTGGCTTCTTGTGTGATTTTTATTTTTTTATCCCCATACATTCACCTTATAATTTAGTATTTTTCTTTTAAATGCCTCCTCACTTTTACTCTTATACATCTTGTCTCCTCTTAAACCGAAAATCTAAAATAATTATGGCTTTTATGTGCTGTTTACTTTTAAAGTATATGTTCAAATAATGTTTTATTCATTTATCTACATACCCCTGCTGCCCTTGCTTTTCCTCACTGTTCTCTACAAGTATGATTCTAATGACAGGGCTGATGGCCGGCAGCCTGGGGGATTAGAAAGACCTTGGACCAGGCAAAGGAAAAGCTGCCTTCCAAGCCTGACTGGGCAGCTACATAGCTGTTTGACTTCGGGAAGGAGACTTCCAGCCACCACTAAAAATTGAGGTCAGTGGGCAAAAGTGATGTCTAAGGGTTTCCTTCAATTCTGCTCCCCTGAGCCTTCCATCTCTTCAGAGCATGCAGTGAGCAACCAGGCAGCTGGAAAAGTGGCTCCATTTTCCAGCAGTGCTGTGTGGATTTGGTGTGTCATGTACACTAAGGACCCAACACAAAGCCTGGCACAGTGTGAGTGCAGGGTAAATACCAGCCGTCTCTCCAAGCCAGGTTGTTATATTTGGGAGAGGACCTGGGTTGCCAAGGTCAGGAGGTGGTAGAAAAGCCAGAGTAATTTTTTTCTCCTTTTCTACTCCTCTGTCCTAACCCCGCCTCCTCCTGCCAGGAACAGGGAGGGAAAAGAAACCAGAGAGGAGAGACCAGTGCAGCTGGAGCCGGGGAGGGCTGTAAAATAATCGGGGGGCAGCCGGCAGGTATCGCTTTGCAATGATTGCTCTGGGAGGTTATGTCAAAGTGAGAGACTGAGTCGCAATCATGAAACATTAGCACATTGACACACGTGGCCCCAGCAGGGCAGGGCTCTCTGGTTACAAGAGGGCATGACCTCTGCCCTGGACCCTCAAAGCTGAGCAAGCAAGGACTCTCCCGCTGCCAGGTCTGGGGGCCAAACAATATGGAGAGGCCCCATTGACCTGCAGGAACTCTAAACCTCTTGCTTACCTATGACCTGTGGTCCCAGAGAGACTTCTGGTGGACCTCCCTGGTAGAGAGACATCAGTGCTCCTGTCAAATGCTAGGAGGGTGGTCTGTGGGGGTAGAAGCCACTGAAAGCCTGATTGCAGACTGAGTCCCCTCTTCCTGGCTTGTAACCAAGCTGTTGTAACCAAGCTGCCTAGAGTTCCACCTCCAAAATGCTGTGTGACTTTGTAAAGTTACTTAGTCTCTCTGAGTCTCAATTTCTTTGTCCATAAATGAGAATAAAGATATCACATTGTCAAAGTTAACATGAGGGTTAAATCAATATTATACATAAGACCCAAGACAAAATCTCTATATAAGGCCAGGGGAGAGCGAATAATATGAGCAATAGAGGTAGTGTTTGGTTTCCCCCTCTGTAAATATAGCTGGGCCAGCATCTCAGGTTGGGTGTTGATGCCTATAGCTTTTGGGGAGGGTATGAAAACAGCTTCTCAGAATGACCTGTTTAATAAGGGCTGTGTTTGCAGATGGAAGGCCCCGTCCTCTTGCATCTATATATAACGTGAAAAGGATGACACTCACAGGTTAGGGACTTGTGTGTGCTCCCTTAAGCACGCCTATGAAAGATGTAGGGGTTTTTAGAGCATGGGTAGGTTGCCCCAATATCCTACCAATTTCAGTGCCATTAGTGCATTAATGCTCACATGTCTCCTAGCTAAGGCCTAGCCTTTACACAACTTTTTCTCCATGAAGCTCCCGTGATGGCTTCCAGTAATCCTCCTGGTAGTCATGATCTTGCATAGTCTCCTCCCATGGTGAAACAGGGATGATCTGTGGGGCCAGTAAATTATTGCAGAGGTATAGCTGTGACTTGCAAGGCTAGGTCATAAAAGCTATTGTGGTTTCCACCTTGGTCTCTGATTGCTTGTTCTGGGGGAAGTCAGCCGCCATATTGTAAGGACACTCAAGCAGCCTGTGGAGTGGCCTAAATGGAGAGGAGTTAAGGCTTCTGCTAATGTCCAGCAGTAAGATGCCAGCTATGGGAGTGAGCCATCTTCCAAGATGGAGGACTCCCATCTTGGAGGATTCCCAGTCCTCTATCCCCAGTCGAGCCTCCAGATGACTGCAGCCCCATCTTAGCTGCAACTTCATAATGGCCATTGAGCCAGAACTGTCCTCCCAAGCCACTCCTGAATTCCTAACCCACGAAAACTGAGATAATAAATACTTATTACAGTTTTAAACTACTGAGTTTTGAAATGATTTGTTGCATAGCAAGAGATAACTAATATAGAGTGTCTTTAGAAAACTTCGCACATGTGCTCCCATGTTGGCAGAAAGCCCTGGATATTGAGGGGCCACTTGTCAAAAATCAGAGAGGCTTTGGAAACACTGAATCCTGGGTTCCCAAACCCTGGCTCACAGATCTGTATCAGAATCTCACTGGGGACTTGTGAGCATGCACATACCTGGGTTCTACTCAGGGAAATTTGGATTCATGAGGTCTGAAGCCCACAAATCTATATTTTACCTATTTCTATAAGTTCTCCAGTAGTTTTTGATGAACAGACAGTTAAGATCTAGACCAATATCCTCATTATAGATTAGGCAGTGCTGAGCTGGAAGTGGTCCATCAAGGCTACAAAGCAAGGTAGAGACAGAGGAAAGAATAGAACTCAGGGGTCCTACAATTAAACTTAAGGCTCTTGCTCCAAATTCACAGATTTATCAGAGGCATTCAGATGGCAAAACAGGAGGGCAGCTAGGGAGCAATTCATCTCAGGTGTGGAGACATAGCACTGCCCATTTCCTCTAAGAATGTGCTGGGCGGGCCGCTGCAGGCAGGCAGCCGGGCTCCATTGCCTCTGTGGCTGGGCTCATCACACCCATCTCCGCACAAATGCCAGGTAATAGCATTGTAATGAGCCTGGTTTGCTTTTAAGTTGCAGTGAACACAGCTTTTGAGTGAACATGGCTGCTGGGTTTAGGATGGACTTCCATCTGCCAGTCTCAGCCAAAGGCCACAATAGCAATTAGGATCGCTGTGACCATGTTTACATATTTGTGTGCTCCTGAAATAACACGCATGGGAGTGCAAAGGTCTATCTGTGAGTCCAAGTGCATGGTTGTGTGCCTATGAAATACGGGAGCACACACATCTGATGGTGTGTGTTTTCTCTGCTACCATTGCATCCTGTACCCCAGAAAACACACATGATTTGCAGACGCAGGAAATGTCTTTGATGTCACGCACGCTTCTTGTCCATTCTTGGCACTGTGCATGGTGATATACAAAGCCAAGAGCCCATATTTGATCTGAGCGAGACCTGACATGAAGTCATCAATCTGGTGGCTTTGTAAATATTTTCAGTGTTCCAGTCACAATAGGCACCGAGAGCTCTGAGAAGATCAAAGGCCTCACCTCTTCTTTGGTATTTATAAGGGGAAGGGATGCAGCCAAGTAGGTGTAAGGGTGTTTGTAGAAACAATATTAGAGAGGGGTGTGGGGAGCGGAAGAACACCTACCTAGAGTAGCTGCCCCACAACCTCACTCTCATCCCCTCGTGCTTAGGGCTTTGACTCCTGTCCGGGGGCTGTTTCCCAGCAGACATAGGAAGGGGTGATTTTAAGGAGCTCAAAGCAGCATTTGGCAACTTGGCTAAAGTCGCTGACTTTAATGTCCTAGTTCTAACAACTAATTGCTGGTGATTCCAGCCATTGCTCCTCTCTCCTTCTTCCTGAGGCTCTTGATATATATGCCTCTGTGAGAGTTATCCATCACGTTGTATTATAGAAATGTGTTAACGTGCCTGACTCTCCCACCTCATAGTCCTGGAATTTTTTGGGGGCAGTAACTCGATCTTGTTTACTGCCATATCTGCAGCCCCTAGTCTAGTACCTTGAACTGAGGTGATGACCAACAGGGCCATCTGTGGACCTTACAGGGCCCTGCTCCTATAACTAAACCTTTCCTTGAACCCTAGAGCCTTAATACTGAGACCTCTGTCTTATGGCCTCATTCACCACCCATGCTGCAGTTTCTGCCCAGTGAATTGTCTGGGACCCCAGGTTTTCCTTCTGGGCACCAGACAATGCCCTCTCTTATTCCCACCGGTTCTTGCAGAAGCTGAACTCCTGCCCCTGACTCCTAGCTTATCCCGGATGGAAAGAACAGAGAGCCTACACCAAGCACTACCTAGGGTCTGGAAGTGCCAGGGGCCTGGGGCACTCACTCAGACTGATGCTTGGTGTGAGGCCACCACCCTCTTAGTGCTTGCACTGTGTCCCAATGGTCATATCAGATTGTTCCTTCAGGTGCCTCAAGTGTCCTATGGAGTGGCAAGATCCTATTCTGATAAAGGATGATAGTAATAATGATTATTGTCTGAATTATAAAGCTACTATGTATCTAATGCCAAGTGTTTTACATATTTTAATTCTTACAGAGAAAGTTCTTCTATCCTCCACTTTACAGATGAAGAAATTGAAATTCAAGGGGTTAAATAGCTTGTTTATGCTCACAGAGATTCTGAAATCCAGAGCAATGGAAGTGGCACTGTGGGATTGAGGGGACATAGGCTATGGGTTCAGGAGCACCTAGGTTAGAGCTTGGTTACTGATTTGTTAAATCACCCACACAATGTGCTCTTGGACCCATATCTGTAGAATAAGGAAACCAGTAGCTATGTCTCTGGGTTATTATGACAACCCAATGGATTGTGTCTGCAAAGTCCACCACAACATTTGACACTTAGTAGGTAGTCAATAAGGGTTTGTTTCTTTCCCTCCTCTATTTGACCTCTTCTGGTTCTACCTTGAGTTCAGGGACACTGACACACTGATGGAAACACACTGATGTATTTTCTGAACAGAACTGTCAGAGTTAAATACTTTCCCCTTGTCACTTCTTTATCTCTTTGTCTCTAATGGGACATAATGAGAAAGCTGGTATTCACCAGTCTCTAAAAAATTTTCCTCATGATAGTAGATTTATGTCCCCCTCCCCTTACTGTTAGATCATTGTGAACGTGACAAGAGAGAGCCTTATAGAGAAGCAATTATTCAAGCAAATGAATTCCACACCAATTCAAAGGCAAAGATCACAATGAGAACAGAGACGTACGTTGTTAGGAAATTAAAGTGGAAATCAAATAGGGATTAAGAGCCCTGAGTCTCAAATATTTAATTGTCATAATTGCCTAATTAAAGTGTTTTTTTAAGCACTCCGCCCCCTCGCCCATGAGTGCTAGAAGGGCTCTATTGCCAGGAAGACAATGGCAGCACTTAGACTTATCATAACATGAAGGCTGACCCCTGGAGAACCTTTCCGCTGAAAGAAAAGTTGCCCTGCCTCTTCATTCATGCCTCCGTTTAGCAACTACAAAGTGAGCGTCTACCACTATACACTGTCTCATAGGCTGCCTGGGGGCCCACACCCTGGAGGTAAATGGGTGGGGGAGGCCTTCAGAGACAAATTGAGCTGACTTGTGTTACCTGAAAGACTGCTCACAGCTTGTCATACCAAGAGGGAGCCAGGCCAGTGCATGAAGCCAGGTCACGGCCAGGAGGTAAGTCAGACTGGAGGGACTGGAAGGGGCATTAACTGTGACAAGTCATCCAGCAGAGCAAGTTGGAAGAATGGATCTGGTAGTGGACAGTTGGATTTGAGTGTACAAAAGCAGATGTTCCCTAGGATACCTGTTGTTCATTTGGTGTTTGTCTTTCCATGCTAGAGTGAAAGCCTAGACTGAGGGTAAAAATTGTGTACATCTGATTGGCTGTATCTCCATTGCCTAGCATATAGTAGGAGATTTAAACATATGTTGTTTAAATGAGCTAAATTAAAATTACATTTATTTGATGTGGATCTTGATGTACTTTAGGAGAATAGAAGACTTGGGGGGTTGGGGGTTGAGCCAAGATGGATCTCTAATAAGCCTGATGCATAGTAGATGCTCATTAAATATGTGTTGAGTAAGTGAATCCATGAATGAATGAATGACAAGCACTGTTCTATACACTAGAATAGAAAGATGATTAATGCAGGGCTCTTGCCCTTGAATATCTCCTAGATGAATGAGAGATACAGATTTGTGACCAGTTAATGAGAATCCAACCTGATCTAAGATGAGTCACGCCATTTATCAAGCACAAGAGCTGGCATCTCATTTTTATTAATCCAGGGATTGCTGCCAGGATCACTTTTGTGAATCTTGAAACTTTATCTCTTCAACTTGAGTGTAAACTTTTTTGGGAGAAGAGACATGTATAGTGGCAGACTATCACTCTTTATCTGCAGATGAAGGCATGAATGAAAAGGTAGAGTAACTTTCCTTCAATGGAAAAGTTTGCCTGGGGTTGTTTTCTTATTATGACAAGTGCTGTGACTGTCGTCCTGAATAAATCCTATGTATTGCATCCAAGTTTTCCTCCTTGCTTAACATGTACTTTTTCTCTGACATTCCAGATATCTCTAAAAATTGGGTTGGAAGGCTCTCGGTAAATCTACTACAAATAGTATGCCAGATATTAAGGAGAGAAGTAACGAAGCATCTGACTTGATCTCTGCTCTCAAAAGACGTATACTCTGGCTGAGGGGATAAAGCCTAGACCCACCAAGAATTTCACATGAGCAGCATCCAAGCAGAGAAAATGAGACGCCATGTCTTGTGTTTGATAAATGGTAACCTGCCTCCTGCCATGAGCTTTGGTCTGCTTCACCATTCCCCTTCTTAAGTGCTGTTGCCCTGCGAAATGAGTTGGTAGGGCTGGGAACATTGATTTATTGGAATGGACCTACATTTCCATCACTCTGAGTGAAAAATAAAAACATGTTGGTACCTAAGACTGTCACAAAGAACCCAGTGGCAGAACAGGTGACAAGCCACATGAATTGTGCAGGTAACTGATGCTATAAGATGTCAGACACAGGTGCATTGGGGAATCACTCACTTGGGAGGTGGTATGTGAACTGTGCCCTGAGGATGGATAGAGTTTTATGCAGGAAGAGGATAAGCACCAAGGGAACAGTGAGGAACTATGCTATGATTTGGCATGTGTACCTTAGCTCAGTTCATCCTCACTACAGTCTACTGAGGACTTACATGCCCTTCTTTTCACTTGAGGACACTGCACTTTGGTGGGGTGGAGTCTTTTGCCCACAGACGTCCTGTACCAAAGTGGTCAAGCTGGGCACAGGAGCAGGCTGCATGGCTTTGAAGCACACTGTCCTACCCCACAGAGTTCTCTGAGGGGGACCTGGGAATCAAAAAGTGAACTTGAATTCACTGAAATCAATCAGCCAGAACATTTATAAAAATAGAATTGGAACCCTTTTCTAATTTTCTAGCCCTTTTGTTTGCTTTCATTTGACTGAGTTGTGGAGTTATTTTTGCCTTCACTTTGAAAGTGAAATCTCTGTAGGATGGGGATGCGGTCATGTGACTGACAACTCCAGTTGCATTCAGACTCCTGATCAGCCAATTCCAATGTCTATCTTATGAAAGAAAACAATCTTCTTTGAGGAGAAATTAGGAGAGAGCAATAGAAACACAAGGGAATTGGGAGAAAGGGACCACAGGAAAATAAATATGATAAACGGTACTTTGATTTTCGATGTTTATATCAACCGAACACAGAGAACTTCTGTATACAGGCTGGGGGTGGGTGATCTCTGGCATTGTCTTAAGAGGAGTCACCTGACAAATATCAAGACTCGCCCCAAAGGCTCCCAAAGAAGGACTCAGAGTAGAAATAGTAACAAAGCTCAAAAGAAGGAGCCATGATGTTTTTCAGAGTAGATACAGAGATGCTTAATAATTTACTTCATAGCAGGATCCAACGTAACACTTGAAAGCTTCAATAAATAAGCATAATGGGTTCCCTTTAAAAATGTATTGGTTGGCAATTTATTTACTCATGTATATGCACCTTATGGTATGTGACATGCTGCCCTACCTCTCTTCGAGGAAGAGTACTCTCTATAGGAGGCTTTAGTCAGTGCTGGCAGCTCAGGCCAGAAACCCTTCCCTTTCCATCCTTCATCTCACTCATTCTGCAGTCTTGTAGCTCTATTTTTCTTTCTCTTCTCCTTTTTCAGTCTCCTCTCCCATGGCCTAATCAGATGCTGTCACCGAAGAGAAATGACTACAGTGATATATCTCATGGCAGTTTCTGAAGCATGGCTACATACATTTGGGTGCTCACACTAATTGTGTAAAGTAGACCGAACAAGCTTTAGCTTCCTCACTCGACAAATGAGTAAATCGATGTCTGGTGAATGCACGCTCTATGGCCGTGCTGTCAATTGGTGCACGCATTTTGGAAAGTAATTTGCGCACACATATACAGCAACTTAAATATACATATATTCTTTCACCCAGTAATTCCACTTTGGAGAAGCTATTATAAGGAGAGAATGCAACAATATACAAAGATCTGTGTGCCCAAGACATTCACAGCAATATTATTTAAGATGACAATAACTGGAAACAAGCAACTTGCCCATGCATGGGCAAAGACTAAGGAAATTATGGTAAACCCACTCCATAGATGCTTATAGAGCAAATAAAATGGTCTCTTAGCAAAGGGTTTTTAATATAATGGGAACATGATAGCATATCGCATCAAATAAAGAAGATAAATTATGTATATGATAATAATGTGGTCACAACTACATAAAATTACTAAAAGGAAATATTGCAAAGTGTTAGCAATGATAACCTCAGGGTATGAGATAGTTTTTTCTTAATAATATTGTATATTAATAATTTTTTAAAATAGCACCTGGAATTATTACAATGTATCAGGCACTATTCTAAGTGTTTTACATGTATCATTCACTTAATTCTCAAAATACTGTATCAACTGAATGTATGTGTTCCCCCCAAAAGCATATGTTGAAATACTAGACTCCAATGTAATAGTATCAGGAGGTGGAGACTTTGGGAGGTAATGAAGGTCATAGGATGGGCCCTCGTGAATGGACCAGGACCCTTTTAAAAAGACTCCAGAGAAATCTCTTGCCCTCTTTCTGTCATGTGAGGTTACAGTGAGAAGTCAGCCGTCTGCAACCTGCATGATCACTCTCACCAGAGCCCAATTATCCTAATTTTAGACTTCTAGCCTCCAGAATAGTGAGAGGTAAAGTTCTGTTATTTATAAGCCACCTGCTCTGTGGTATATTTGTGATAGCAGTCTGATTGAAGACAATGTCCACATGAGACAGGGACTGTTACCGATGAAGCTGAGGCACTACAACTGCTCTTGGTCTCAGCTGTTAAGTGACAGAGGTGGCCCTCTGAGCCCACACCCACAGCAGTCTACTGGCCTCTCTCTGGCAGCTAACAAACACAGAGTGCTTACTAGGTTTCCAGTTCTTACCCAGAGTATCTCGTTTAATTCTCCCATTAGCACAATGAGGAGTATAGTATAATTATTCCTGTTTTACAGACAAGGGAGCTGGCATTTAAAGAAGAGAATTACTTGCTCAGGGTCCCTGAGTCAGACAGGTTGACCTTGCATTTGACCATTGTAATCAAGTGGTCCTCGTATTTGACCATTATCATAAACTGCCTGCTTCTTCTTGGTATTGAGTTCTATCCTTTCCTAAACTTTCTGCAATAAAAATAACTTTTATTATGATTTCAATTAGATGTCACCTAACCCTGCCCATCCTGCTGCCTATTTTTGTAAATAAAGTATTGTGGGAACACTCATGCATATTTGTTTACATACTATCTATGCTGCCTTCACGACAATGACTGAGACACAGAGCATGTGGTGCACAAACCCTATCTCACCCTCTATAGAAAAAGTCTGATGGCCCCCGATTTAAATCATCACTGAGTTTGTAAGGGTAACAAGAGAACTAGAATCGTGGTCTTGCAACCATCGATGCCTGGAAGCAATAGATAGAAAGAGAAGTGAGGAAGCGTGCCTCTAAGTACATTTGTATATGTGATACACTTGTGCCCCAAATCCGTAGCTAGCTCTCTCTCTTCTCAGACCAGATCAGACGAGCAAAATCTAGAACAAATGGTATGACTAGCATGTTGTTCTTATCACTGAACCTTTCCATGAAAGTCTGGACAATAGCAGCAAGGGCTGATTCTGGGTCCTTTGTAAACTGCCTACATTAAAACCACGTTGAAAGACTTGGGCGCGTCCGTGGAGATAAAAAACTTGAGACAAGTGAGACCTGAGAGTATTTTTAAAGAGCATTCCAGTCATTTCAGAACTTTCCCATTCTAACAAAAATGCATTAAATAGAAAAACACACTCTTCAGACTAGAAGAGTCTTTCTGCCAAGGTGGGACTTGAGGGCATTCCAGCTTGGGAGAAGCATAGAGTAATATTCAGCGCCCCCTGAAATGGAAGCCTAGTGTCTCGGGGGCTAAAGTTCAGTTAATACAGTCTCCGGACAGTGAACTAGGCTACAAGGGACTACAAAAGTAGAACCAAGTCAGGTGTTATGCTACATCAATCTCTGCATCTTTGGGTTGGGGGTGTTCTTATAGAAAGATGTTTAAGGAATCTGAAGAAGGAGAAGAGAGAGAATATCTTTTAAATACGATTGTATACAATATTATGTTGTCCTCAAGCATTATCTTACAACATCTAGTGGTGCTATCTCCAATCTACAGAGAGGTTCGGAGAGACCAATGAACTTGCTCAGGGTTACACACCCAAAAATAATATGGAAGACTTATTGAGGGTTACATAGTATATTAGTTTAGAGGATGAACTCTGGAGCCACTTAAGAAAATCTCATAACTTCTCTGTGGCTCATTTTCTTCACCTGTAAAGTAGGGCTAGCAATTGCACTCATCTTCACTAGACCTGAGAAGTAAATGAGTTATTGCATTTTTTGCTAGATATGATGTGCACTTTTCTGCCCAAATTTTTGAGGGAAAAATAAGGATGTACATTATATATGGGGAGTACTAATTCCATATCTATATAAATGTTTTTAATTCTTTTATTTCTGCTTATGCATTAAAAGTGTAACTCTTGAAAGCAATTAACAATATTTGTATGTTCAAAAATAAATGCTAAAATTCCTGTATAATACAGAAAATAAGTATCTAAATATAAATAAATAAAACTTGAATTAAAAAATTAAAACGAAAGATTTTTTTCCTTAACATCTAGGCCAAGTATATGGGTATGCATTATACACAGAAAAATATGGGTAATTAATTTGTACAGTGCTTAGAACACCATATAACACATAGTGACTAAAAGGGTTTTAGTTAAAACTACATGCTAGGCAGTGTCCACAGTACTTCATATGCATTATTCATGTAATCCTAACAACAACCTTATTAAGATAGGTATTCCCCCATTTTATAAATGAAAAAAAACCAAGGCTCTAAAAAAAGAAAGAACAAGCAATTTTCTCTAGTAGTAGAACCAAGGGTCCAATGCAAATAGCCTACCGCCGGAGCTGACACTTTTAACCATGTCACTACGCGGCCTCTACCTGGTGAGCAGTAGATGCCTGTCTGTTTCTCATGTTCATGATCCAGATGCTTTATAACTTGGCACCCTTTTTGGTGCTGTGGCTCCGTTTGAGCATGTGTTCCATCATCGAAGACCCACGTGGCCTCAAGCCTCCGAGTCTGGCTCACCTCCCAGGCCACTTTCTATCTCTTGTCTGGGTTTGCTCTGTGCCTGGACCTGAATCCAAGGGATCTCTTTTTATCAACCCTCAGAAACTAGGTGTCATTTTTGTATTAACAGAGAGAGACTTTGCTCAGGATAGTTTCCAGCTAGGATTTTTTTAACACTTTCAGCATGCTATGAGAAGGGGATAGTCCAGGAAGGAAACCAGAGCAGGAGATCATATAGTAAAACAAAGAAGATATGGCAATTGAAATGTAAAAATAAAGTTCAAAACATGTGTATTAGTTTGCTCAGGTTGCCATAACGAAGTACCACAGACTGGGGGACTTAAACAACAGAAGTCTATTCCTCATGGTTCTGAGTGCCAGAAGTCCAAGATCAAGGTGGTCAGGATTGGTCTTTTCTGAGACTTCTCTGCTTGCAGGTGACTATCTTCTCCCTGTGTTTCCACATGATTTTTTCTCTGTACGTGTCAGTGTCCTAATCATCACTTCATGTTGGAACACTGATCATTTGGGATTAGGACCCATTTATATGACCTCATTTAGCTTAATTACCTCTTTAATAGGGCTTATCTCAGAATACAATACTGGGGATTAGGACTTCCACATTTGAACTTTGGGGAGACACAATCCAGCTCATAGCAAGAACACTATACCACTTTTTAGTTGTTGTGACTTTGGGCAAGACATACAACTACCTCAGTCTTTATTTTTTCTCTATCTGTAAAATGGGGCAAGAATAAGACCTACCTTATAGGTTTGTTGTATAAGGCAAAGGAGATGCTGAAAGACTGTACTAATATTTGGACATGCTTTCTAAGACTATTAAACACTTAGAGATGAGGGTAACATTCTTGGAACCCCCCTCTAACTTTGGACATTATACTTTAAGAGAAATATTTGCAAATTGAAGCAACCAGTTTGAGAGGGGCCAGAATAATGAAGGGTCTAGGGTAGAGGACATGAGATGTCGAGTTACACCAAGATATTTAACTCAAGAAGAGATGGGAAAGGAAGATGCAGAGAGCCCTCTTTAGATTCTTTTTTTTAAAAGATTTTATTTATTTATTTAGAGAGAGTGGAAGGGAGGGAGAAAGAGAGAGCAAGAAACATCAATGTGTGGTTGCTTCTCACATGGCCCCCCACGGGGGGACCTGGCCTGCAACCCAGGCATGTGCCCTGTGCCCTGACTGGGAATCAAACTGGTGATCCTTTGGTTCGCAACCCGAGCTCAATTCACTGAGCTACACCAGCCAGGGCCCTCTTTAAATTCTTATTTACTGTTATGGTGAAAGGAATGAAATTTGTTTGGTTTCCAACGATAAAAGTTTATAGGGAGGAAGATTTGGGCCCAATAACAAGATGTGTTTCTAACAGAACATCCAAAGTTGAGGTACTACTGCATTTCCTCTCTCGGAAGGTGTAACACTCAGGTGCTTTTCTGAGAGCATTTACTCTGCCAAACACAGGGCTAGGCAATTACACCCAGAGTGCAGTAGAGAGGAGTAACCATGCACTGGGCGGGGTGTTGGGATGGTTGGCTTCTGAGGTCTCTCCAGTTTTGAGGTTCTCTATGCCATAAATTATGTTGCCTAGGAGAAAGGGGAACTTACACAAGCAAATTTTAGTTAATGGAGTTATAAAGAGACAGAGACTCTCATGAAACTTACTGCAAAAGGTATAAACTTCTCATAGGGACTGGGACTGGAAAGTAAAAAGTTTTCAGGGATAGAAGCAATTTCTCTCTTCCTTATTGGGCAGTGTAGCTTTCAAATGGCTCTTTAGCCTCAGCATCCAGCTCACCTTCCAGGTTCAGCAGACTCAGCTTATTACGTAGCACGGCTGAGTTTCTACTCCAAAGGAACTAAGCTTGAGTAGGACACCCATCCTTGGTTCAGTGAGCTATGGCAAAGACAGGCTGTGATGGAGGGGTTATGTGATTCATAATCTATCCTTATTAGAGTGGGTCAAATCTTTCTGAACACGGGAATGGGTAGCTCCCCTAAATCATGCTTGGATCAGAATTTCTAAAACACCTAGACAGAGACATTTTACTTCGTCTTCCCTCAGACAGTCTGATTTCATAGATTTTGGGTAGGGTTTGGGAAGCTTTATATTTTTAAGATTATTTATTTATTTACTTTTAGAGAGAGGGGAAGGGAAAGAGATAAGAGAGGGAGTGAAACATCAATGTGTGAGAAAAACATCGATCGATTGTCTCTCGCATGCCCCCAGCCATGTGCTTATGCATGCTAACAAATTAACCTATGATGCATCTCACCTGGCCTACAACCCAGGCACATGTGGGAATTGAACTGGCAACCATTCAGCCCTTGGGACAACACCCAGCCCACTGAGCTACACAAGTCATGGCTTGGAATCTATATTTTTGAATCGCCCTCATAGGTGATTCTAACATGAACCATTGTACTATACTACGTTCTGACCTTCGTGCTGCTAACTTCCCCATTTCTCAATCAAAATGCACCCTTAGCTCATAGTAATGTATTTGTACCTCTCATATGATATTTATCAAATTATACTTACTCTAATTTTGCCTTATATCCCCAAATTAATTAGTTATGTGGTCCTGGAGGGCACAGAGTATTTCTTCCTTATCTTGCCAACTCCTACAGCATTTGCTACAGTGCTTGGCACAGCATCGATTTCTCATAGAATCAATATCGCTCTGAGAACCTACAGAAAGCCACACTAATAGGATGTTTTCTACCTTCCCAGCCCAGGCAGGGAAACCCACTCAGAAAAGGCCTAATTGTTCTGTGATTTGACATAGCTGGGTAGTCAGGATAGGATGAGGGTGATTAATTACAAGAGGCACGCTGTGCTGCCCCAGAGGCTGGTAGCCTATGTTACACAGTCAATTAGCTACCAGACATAATCATCTAGGTTGTTATTTATTACTGGCTATGTCTGATCAGTGAATCTATGAGAAAGAGAACAAGCGAGGGGATCTGCCACTGTGGGCCTCCATGCAGAAAAAACAGAGGACATAAGGGGACACCAAGGACCCCTGAACAGGAGCCATTCTCCGCACATCAGGCAGCTGGAGAGGTTCCAGATCCTCCCACCCACAGCTCTTAGTACCCAAAGTGAGGAGAAGCTAAAAAATTCCAGTTCAAGCAGAGTGTGCAAAGCACCAGAGAGGCTTCAGGAGTAGAGAACAAAGAAAATATTAAGATTTGTGCCTGAGAAGCCTACAAGCTGGTGGGTGAGAAAGACGTATGTGGTAGAGAACAGAGAGATCACAGGAAAGGCTTTAAGTATCTGGCCTCAGTAGACGGGCTGTAGATGAGAAATCAAAAGGCCGCTCTTGAGTGGTGTGGATCATCATTGTTGAAAGGCAAGAGAACATCAGTTTTGAAAACGGTGATCTGGAAGGCAGACCAGAAAGGAAAAGGAAGAGAATTGAAGGAAAGAGGGGGAAAAGAAAGCTTAAGCTTTGTAGACAGCTCCACTCAGACATTGTACTTGACATTGTGAAAGACAGTGCTACCTAATGGAAAACCCATGGATATCGAGGCCAGATTCGACCCGACTTTGAAAATCTTGATTCTGCATTTCACCTTGGGCTAGTTTCTTAACCCATCTGAGGCTGTTTCCTAATCTGTGAGATGGGAAAAAGATGTTTATCTTAATGTGTGACTACGAAGACAGATTGAGATAATCATATACGTGGAACACCTGGCAGGTGCTCACGAAGTTATAACTCATTATTACTGCTGTTCAGAACAGACCCACAAAGCTGGCTTATCAATTCCACAGTGAGAAAACTGAGGCTTAGAAGAATGGTGTAATTTATTGAAGATTACAAACCAGTAAGTGGCAGAGTTGGAATTAGAACTCGTACCTGTTTAACTCCAAATACATGTCTTTTTCAGTACATCTTTTTTTTTTCAGCACATCTTAAAGAGAATGGGGCAACATGGGGTGTATTTAAAAGAAATGAGTACACAATTTTATGGGCAAGTGATAGTTGGTAGAAAGAGGTGTGCTTATGCATGCTAAGAAATTACCCTATGATGCATCTCACCTTCGGCTTCAACTGCTTTGGGCTTTCTGCCCCCCTCTGCCCCCCATTCCTGCACCTCTGCACCATCCCTTCTTCCGGTCTCTGCTATTCTAAGTGGCCTTGCTCTCACTGGTCTCTGTTGCTCCCTATGATCCTTATGCCCATTGCTTATGTTCCTCAGAGCATAGGGCAACCTGGCAATATCTTGGAGAACATTTTTCCCATCTTAATAAAATGAGCAGGGTCCCCATGTAGAATTTCTTAGGCCTCAGACATTTGAGTCATAGCTCTGTAATGTCACATTTAGCCATTTTTCCCCCCACAGGGGACTCCCAACACCAGTAAAGAAGCAGGGAGGAAAAGATTTAAGAACCAATTCCCTAAGGGACTGGGGACAACAGCTCCCCTTTGACCCTTGAGCCCTGTGACAAAGTCCAGTGTCTTAGTTTAGACTGCCTCTATTGTGATGAATTGTCTTTCGGTTGTTTACTCATCATTATTTATACTTGGGCTCCAAAAAGCCCTACTCATTCATATGTCCACATGAAACCTGTGCCTGCATGCATTTGACTCTAGGAATTGGGAGTCAGTTCTTGTAGGAGTCTCTTCAACATTCAAGTAACTTATCATGGTATGTGATGAAGCAGTTACATAGGTCCACTTTCTAGTCACCCCTGAAAATTGGTTCCAGTGTAGCTGTTTCCTCTGTTGCAATATTATTACTTTTATTACCCTGTTAGATACTGGCTAGATGAGCCAGTTTTTTTTTCTTATAGCTCCATTAGCCAGCTGTATTAAAATGTGAGTGTTTGTATTTCTGGGTCTTCCAGACAGAAATTCATACCATTTTCTCCAAAATGATAGTGGCTAGACATTCAATCCCTAAACCAGGAATTAAGAGAAACTTAGAACTAAACTCCTAAGAGGCCCACATAGGGCAGAAGCATGTTTCAGTGCTTGAGTACCCTTACATGGGGATGGTGGCCAGAGATTGTAGTTAGAGCACTGGTTTTCAAAGTCTAGCATGTATCAGAATTACCCAGTTTCTAAGGCATCTACCAACTTCCTTGTTGATGTTGATGCTGCCTGTCTGGGGGTCACTGTGAGAACAACTCTGTTAGAAGGCCTCCGTACTTCCACATTGCTGAAGCTAGCCAACTGTATTAGAATTCTGGGAAACTCTCCACACTCTTTCATGCTGACCTTCTGCTCTTAACTAGGGCCAGGAATGGTTTCTAGTTGGCTTTTCCTAACAATGACTTCTCCAAAGAGTGTAAATAATCTTCCTTTGAGCGTCAGCTCAAATGGTACTGAAGAGTGACCCTATTTAGGCGTGTTCCAAAAAAAAAAA
>PVKM010029047.1:0-17961 GCA_004027735.1 Carollia perspicillata | reverse complement strand
GAAAGGGTCAGACTGAGCCAGAGACCCGGGCTTTCTGCCTGACCTGGGAGCCCCTCCCACGCAATGGGGCCCGGAGCAGGGATAACACTTGAGGCCATAGTGGCCTTTGTCTCTACGGAGAGCGAGAGTCAAGCTCATAGAGTGAGTCGGTGGAGAGGGGACCGTGCCAGAGAAAACAGACAACCAAAACAGAGCCTCACCCAAGACTTCAGGCCGAGGAAACGAACACAGGAACATGGATTTCTTTCACAGGAGCTGGCCTGTAAATGGTGTGAAGACCACGAGGAGGAAACAGATTACAGTGTGGAGAAGACTGTGCCTTTTGTGATCAGTGTTTGTCTTCAGGGCACCCTGTCGGCCCCTCCTGAAACAAGCCACCTAAAAACAGCCGTCACCAGCTCAGCAGCTGTTGGCATTTTGGGCCAGATATGTCTTTATTTTGAGGGGCTGTTCTGCGAATCCCTGGCCTCTACCCTTTAGATGTCAGTAACACCCTCTCCCCAGTATGACAATAAGAAAACGTTCCCAGACTTTTCTAGACGTGCTAGGAGGGCACAAAACCTCCCCCATCTGAGAACCACCAGCTCCAGTGTCCTAAAGGTGGCTGTTTCTTCGTTACTTTGTTCAACTGTTTCCTTATCTCAGTTTTTCTTTCTTTCATCACTGGACTCAGTTTACAAAACCTGCTGTACATAATCCATTCATTTGTTCATTCATTCACCCAAGTCTCCTTCTCATTAAAGGGCGATGGTAGCACGAAATGACATTCTGGAAGGTCAAAGGGGACAGTGAGCAGACGTCAGGTCCACCGTGTGTTATTTAGCTCCCTGGCAGCAGACTTTGCACATTTGCACAATTGTTAATGGAAGCGATAGCGAGTATTTGACTGAGCACTGAGGTGGAAGTCGGCAAACCTGTAGTCTAGTCTCCGCTCACCTGTGTGGCCGTGGTGACTCAGCCTTCCTAAAGCCTTAAATCTGAATGGGTTTAACGTTGTCCTGAGCGGTATACCCACACAGGTGTAGGCATTTTATTTTCCTGCTTTTATCAACCTAAGAGCACATAGCAAAACCTTCCCCCCAGGAAGCTTTCTGTAGAATGGTTTGTCTTGGTCTAAAATTTAGACCCAAGATGCGGCCCGGAATGTCTGTAAATGGGACCCAACACAAAATTGTACATTTACTTAAAACACAATGAGATTTCTTTGTGATTATGTGTCACAGAGTATGAAACACGTGGCCCAAAACCACTCTTCTGCTTCCAGTGTGGCCCAGAGACGCCGGAAGTGGGACTCCCCTGGGCGTCAAACACAGGCGGGGTTAATGTGTGTTAGTGGACCCCTCACATGACTATGGGGAAACAGTGAAGTTGAGGCAGAGGTAAAAAAAAATCTCAGAAGGGGTTGATTTGATAAATAACTGCATAAATCCTTATTAGAAACATGAAAATAGGAAATATATTTAGCAAGTGGAAGAAATAACAAAAGAGAACAATACAAAACTTTATAAGAGGCTAAATTAACTGCATAGAAAATGCTCTAAAAGTTAGACATTAGGAAAATAAGGTGGGTGGAAGTAGCAGATGGTAAAGAGACTCCCGAGTGAGCTGGCTACGGGCAAACCGACTTTACAGCGACGGGTTTGGGGCCAACTGCCTCCAGTGAAATTGCGTTCTCAGAAAACTGCACTGCTCTGGTGATTCTGGGGCTAGGAGGTCAGTTTTGGGACTAAAAAGAAAAACAATAGAGGCAGGCATGGAGAAAATAAAATGAGGCAGTGTTAGAGGACAGGTTTCTGCTTATGTCCCTGTCAGCCTGCCACTTGCTAAAGTGAAGACATGGCCAAGACCTGACCCTCCCCGGAGCCCCCTTAGTCGACAGCCTTCCCCAACCAGCCTCTCCACCCTGCACGCACAGCTCCTTGCCTGCCTTTATTTTTCTCACAGTAGTCATCCTCTCCTGGATGACTACTATATATTTATTTATCTGCTGCTTCCTGTCTATCTGTCTCTGTCTGTCTCCTGCTTCCCCCTGCCCACAGACAGACACACGCAATTGCACGCATGCACACACATATGAACATACAGATGTAAACTCTCTGGTCACCACTGCCTTCTCCAGGGCTCGTGCTTCCTACCCCTTCAGAACTATTAAGTGCTAAGTGTCATTTACTGGTTTATCGAGCATTAGATGCCGGGCCACTTACACCCTGATCCCTGATCCTCACAGCAGCTCTGCCAGGTGGGGATCGGATCACGTCTTCAAAAAACTCGCAGATCCTATTGGGGGAAGGGGGTAAACAGATTCACAATCTTTTCCTTTCTTTTAACACAAAGAATCTAATGTTCAGAGAGGTTCAGAAACATTCCTAAGATCAACCAGCAAATAATTATCCTAGCTGGTGTTTAAAGCAAGATTGTTCAACTGAAATCTTTCCAAAATGCCATACTCCCCCAGAGGGC
Source organism: Carollia perspicillata (assembly GCA_004027735.1). Classification (NCBI taxonomy): domain Eukaryota; kingdom Metazoa; phylum Chordata; class Mammalia; order Chiroptera; family Phyllostomidae; genus Carollia; species Carollia perspicillata. The sequence continues at coordinate 15,501 of PVKM010029047.1, read as the reverse complement.
CAGTGAGCATCAGGCAAAGGAAGGTCCTTCTTTCTGCTCTAAATGTTCTTCAGCTTCCACAAGGAGCCCTTGTGCACTTTGGGTCTGACAGACACACAGGTGCACCCAGGCTTGGGTGCAGACCAGAGCCCTGGAAAGCCTGTGGAAGATCATATGACTCAAGTGACAGACCTGGCCAAGCTGGGGATGGCTGCCCAAAGTCACCAGTACTGGGATCCAGAACCCTTTGAAGATAATGCTAAACTTTCTCTTTCCCATAGAACTATAATGTGAGCTCTAATGAATTAAGGATTTTCTAGTAGTCACTTTTTAAAAACAGAAAAAGAAACATAATATTAATTAATCATATCTTATGTTTAACCTCAAATATCCTAGATATTATCATTTCGACATGCAATCAGTATAAAAATTAGTAAAGTTTAAAGTAATTAAAATAAAATTTACGACTCAGTTCCTAGTTGGCTCCAGCCACATTTTAAGTGCCCCATCGCCACATGTGGCTGGTGACTGTGGCAATGGAGAGCACACTGCTAGAGAAACGCTTGGTGCTGGTGGCAGTTAGGAGGAGCTTCCTCGTGTGTCTCTGTGTAATAGCTCATCAGGGATTCTGGGGCCTCGGGTATGACAGCCCAGGAGGTCTCAGTCCTTGCTTACGCAGTGGCTCAGTGTCCAAAAACAGGGCAGAAGCTGAGAGCATTTTGTGACCAGCCCTGAAAGTCACGTTGCTCTGTTCTATCATTCAGTTGGAGTATAGCCACGCTCTTTCGTTTCCATATTGCCAATGACTTCTTTGCATCTCAGTGGCAGAGTTGAGTGGTTGTGATGTAAGCCCTAAAATAGTTACTCTTAGGCCCTCAACAGGAAACGCTGGCTGACTCCTGCTATAGAATATCAAAATTTCAGGTGGCATGGTGTGGACTCTTAGTTTTTAAATGGCAGAGTGAAGTTAAGATGATGATACCTTTTCATCTCGGAAGTCACCTCAGAGCAAGAAAGAGAAAAAAGATCGGATATATAAGCTCCATCTTCAACAAAAAAGGACACATCTACAGCTTTGGACCACAATCTATCAGGGAACATAGTGGAGATCAAACAAGGTCACAGGAAAAACCAAGACATGATTCTTGTGCCCGGATGTCTCAGATAAAGCTGGCCGAGCACAGTACTCTGAAGTAGATGGCCTACCCCGAGGGGCAAAGTCAGCCATTCCTTCCTTTCTTAGGTTGATGAAAGTCATGAGCAGAGGGATGGCGAGAACACCCTTGAACTTGATTTGCCACCAAGGCTGGGTAGAGATCCTGCCGTGTTATAAGGGTGGAGGAGAGAGATGCTGTATTGAGAGCAGCATCCCTCAATCTCTGCAGGCTGAGAATAAGTAAAAGCTAAAAATGTACCTCATCAGCTGTTTATTCCTTCGGAAGTGTATTAGTTCCCTAGGGCTGCCAGAGCAGATTTTCACAAACTTGGTGACATACCAGAAGTTTATTCTATCACAGTTCACGAGGCTAGAAGTTCAAAATCAAGGTGTCAGTAGGGCCTCATTCCCTCTAAAGTCTCTAGGGGACAGTCCTTCCTCGCTTCTTCCAATGCAATTATATGTTTCTTTTTTTTTTTAAAGTAATCAGGTTGTGTTAAGGTATTGGAAAGCATACTTGAGTCATGGGCTCTGAACCATGTTAATATTCTGTATTAGGGGATTCTACTGGGCCCCTATATTTGCTTACATATGTGGCTACATATTTGCCTCTGTTTTTTCCTTTCTTTTTTAAAATTCTTTTCTTTTTTTTATTTTAATTGTTATTCAAGTACAGTTTTCTGTCTTTTACTCCCGTCCCAGTCCACCCCCCCAGTGCTCCCCACTTCCCTCCCATTTCCACCCCCCTTAGCTTTTGTTCATGTGTCCTTTATATTTGTTCCTATAATCCCCTCCCTTTTCCCCTGAAATTCCCTCCCCTCTCCCCTCTGGTAACTGTCATCCCATTTTCTATTTCAATGTCTTTGGTTATAATTTGCTTGCTTGTTTGTTTTGTTGCTTAGGTTCCTGTATGTTTCATTTTTCTGAAGTACCAACAACCTTTTCCAGAGTGGCTCTGCACCATTTTACATTCCCACCAACAATGCACAAGGGTTCCGATTTCTCCACATCTTCAACAACACCTGCTATTTTCTGTTTTGTTATGTTTTAAATTATAACAATCCTGATAGGCATCTCTTTGTGATTTTGATTTGCATTTCCCTAATGACTAGTGATATTGAATATCTTTTTATGTGCTCATTGGCCATTTGCATATTCTCGGTAGAGACATGTCTATTCAAGTCCTATGCCCATTTTTCATTAGCATTTGTCCTTTTGTTGTTGAGTTGTAGGAGCCTCTTTATATATTCTGGACCTTGAGCTCTTATTAGATATATGACTTGCAAATATTTTCCCCATTCTGTGCATTGTCTTTTCACTCTGTTGACAGTGATTTTTATGCACAAAAGTTTTTAGTTTCAATTAAGTCTGATTTATCTCTTTTTTCCTTTTGTTGCCAGTGTGAGTGTTGGCTTTGGTTTTTCTGAAGAGATTATTTGTTGACATTAGGTAAGCAGGGCGGGTTTTGCTGGGCACTTGGAACTTCGATCAAGATGAGCCCAGACCAGAAATAAGCTTGTTTATGGAGATGTTTACAGACCCGCAGCACAGATGTCCACTCCAGATGGCAGAAGAGTCCGGAGGGTCCAGATGTCTCCTTTGTCTCATCAAACAATGCTCTTTGGGACCATTTTTCTCTCCATGAGTCCCAAATGGCCTCACTTCATCTAAGCGGCTGACTCAGTTATGGCGGAACATTATCTTCAGCCTGTTTTACGTCTCTATCAAGACCCCCTCTTATCCTGTACTTTTTAGCTTTTCAGAGATACTCGTGCACAGAGAAAAGAAACACCACCAGCTTCTGTTTCACTTGCCACTAGTTAAATTTAATCTTCCAGGTACCTCGTCATTCACATACACTTGTTATTTCCTGTATCGTCAAGAGGATATCACCTGAGTTGTATAAACTATGATGTCTTTTCAGCTGAATTGTTTTCAAAATTCTAATGCCTATAAGGTGCACCATATTGCCAGCTTTACCATTTATTTTTCTTCCTAGAGATAACCTTGGCTTTTTTCCCCTGCCTCTGAAGGGGACCAGAAGCTTGAAAATAATGTGCATGTGTGTGCACGCGTGGAAGTGTGTGCACATTAAGATAAAAGCATTTCACTCTGTGGATGCCGGTGGATTCCCCAAATACCTGAGAAACACAGAAAGTCATCTTTGCCCTTTCTGGACTTCAAATATAATTCCTTGCCATGTTTAGGAAGCAAACATGGCAAAGTGCATCCTGGATGCATCTTGGATGCACTTGGACAAAGTGCATCCAAGAACCTGTGGAAAGATTTGGGGGCCAATTGCAGACACTCATTCTCTCATAGTAGATTTAGTTTGTGGAAACTGCCGGCATAATGACTTAATCGGTACAACAGTTTAAAGACAAACTTGACGTGAGCCATATGATTTCACTACATCCATATTCCCATGCAAATGATATCAATGTGGAAGAAACGGTCTGGAAGAGCAGCATTGGAAAATATTTAAATAAGCCATTAGTCCTGCCAACTCAACACCAGGGCATCTTGACCGCACATTTGGAACTACAAGAAACAAGTCTTAAACCTCTGAACTCTGGGAATGATTACATCTGGCATGAGAAGAGGCAGGGTGGGGCCTGTCAGGCAAGCCACAGCAGCTGATCCCGGGGTGCTTTTCCAGCCTCCCTGGAAGGAGGATAAATAGATCCAAGGAGCCCGTGCAGCCATCTATCAACAGGAAGAGAAGGGCAAGGGCCACACAAAAGGGTCACCAGAAAACGGGAAAGAATGGGTCCACAGCAGAAATGCAGCCAGAGCAGCTCTGCGCAGATGAAGTCTGATGAAGGAGAATAAAGGAGGAATGGGGCTCTTTCTTTCCTTTCCTGAGAGCACCCAGCTAAAAATGAACGTGGCTGTGCATGACTGGAGCGGTAGAATCCAGAAATTTTATACATTGGTACTTCTCCAACTTTAATATGTTTCAGAATAACCTGAGGGTCTTGTTAAAATGCAAATTCTGATGCACTTGGTCTTAACTTCTGAGAACTTGGTGAGGCTGAGGTTCTGCATTTCTATCAAATTCCCAGGGGATGCGATCTGCCAGACCCCTATTCAGTAGCAAGGCTATGAATCGAAGATAAGGTAGAAAAAGAATGAAGACAGAAATGAAGGGGGTGATGGAGGATCACAACCCCAGGACTTCTCCTGTGGCTCATGCCGTGGGGCCACCCCCAGAGGATGCCTCTCCTTAGGGTCCATGGCAGAATTTTCTCCTGTGAGAATTGTAGCCATTCACTTCTCTTAGATCTGGCTGACAAAGGGAGATGCAGTGTTGGAAGCGTCTATTCTCCCCATTTTGTGGAGGGAGACATCAAGACTTTAGGGTAGCAGAGACACCAAGTGTCCCATGGAAAGGGCTGGGACCAAAGAAGCCACATAACATCTAAATGTATTAGTGAGCTCACCTAAGACGTTCCTGGGAATACTTATTAATTTTTTTTTGGTGAATCTGATAAGAGTTAGAGAAATACATATCCTTCCAAGGAACCACATGTGTACCTCTCAGGAGAGCCAACATTGGTTTACCTGCCCCACGAGCCACGGAGGACAGAGGGCAGCATCCATGTGCCTTTCCCCCCTTCGCCCTCTTCCCACCCCAACGCTGGAGGAGCGAGAAGAGGGCAGCTATGGGAGTATCTGAAAGCCAGGCTGCACCTTCTTTGCGTTTCTCCCTTTGATCTTACACACTTCTAAAACATGCCTTAACCTGTATTTCTTTTACTGTGAATTTGCAGGTTAATAACGTTTGCCATTTTTATTGTGTTTATATTTTCTGATTGACGTGTGAGAGCTCTTTACAAGGAGGCCTTTTTTGCACGTGTGTGGTTCAAGTTTTAGAGGCATATCACCTTCAAAGATGCAGATACTGCTTCTGCTCTTTGGGCATCAGTTCAGTGGGTCACCAGAGTCCCATGAATGCTACTGCTGCTGCTGCATAACAAGCACCCCGACTAAGTGGCATGTTGAGAGCAAGTGGAACTTGATTGGGTATCACCAACACGTGGCTAAAGATCTCTTGAATATTTTGGGCCTCATGAAAATTTGATGTATCACATGCTTCATGAATATTGAGTGCCTACTTGTTCTTGCATCCGTTCCAATCTGTTTAGCATATGTATGTCCTACTTCTTTTTTTGCCTAATGTTTCTCACATGATACCTATTTCTAAACTTAGTTTTGCCTATCTTTTTTATTTACTTGTTTCTCTATTTTTTACTGTACACTTGAATATATTTTTTTAAATTGCAACCATTCCTCGCTGTCCCCAAGGCAGTTTGCAAAACATTTGGATGTGATATAGGAGGCACATTACGTGCCATGAAAAGCCTTCCTTCTTAAACGGAACTTTGTCTCCCAATCTTGACCAGGTCTCTCGTGTTGGGCCCTAGACAGTCTGGCTGGGGAAATCAGTGGCATTCCTTCTGGTTAAGGTCCACTAAAGCCCACATGCTGAAGTGCCGGGAGAATTTGCATGTTCTGATTGTAAGGTGGGGGCTCCTTGGAGGCCATTCTGAGGTCATTCTGGGGCAGTTGCACTGGAAAATATGAGTATACAGAAATTAGCATGATCGCAAATGGCACCAGATTCTCACGGCACGTACCTGTAGCCTTGAGGTGGTGGAAGGGTGGATGTTGGCCCCCCTACTCAGCTCTGTGTTAATTCTGTATACAGTGAAAACTTTAATTGAGATAAAAATTGGAAATATAAACAAATCCCATCTTCCAACATTTGTGATATCCCATATAATTAATGGGCAAAAGTGAAAACTCGAGTTGCCCTCATAAAATGAAAATGGTTATTGAAATGAACTTTATTCGTCCCATTTAATAGCGATCATTAGGATTTTACATGGAAAAGGGGGATCAAAGACATTAAAGACCCATTACTTTATGTCAAAGCAATGTTTTATTGGGTTTTTGTGAGTTAAAATAGATCACAGTCTTTTCAAAGTTCAGAAACAAAAGTGGATAAATTTAGGAAGAAGATGTAGGATGGAAGGGAAGAAAGTTAAAATGCTAGAAGTTCTGTACTTAAAATAATAGTTCATTGCCCCTCCTCCAACTCTTGTGTTTGATAGAAAAACAGAGATGAATCGTTTTCATTAGCTAAGCATATTCCAATGTTGTATTAGCTAAATGGAAATCTTATTATAGTCCCTGGTGGAATAATTTAAGCTAGTATTCTTTATGTGGCTCTGCATATAAATATCTAACTTCAGACTTTCAACCAAGATCCAAATCAAACAAAATTAGTTAATTTCATCTTTCAGTAAGACATTGTTCAACTAACACACAGGTGTACTCTTTGGAAGGAAGCCAGCCAGAACATATTTGAAACTGACTACAGAGAAATTACTAGAGTTTACTAAAGACCATAGGCTACAGTTTTAATTATTTAAAGAGCAATTTATTCAAATAGCCAGGAGGGGTTTAATCTCAGCTGAAAATGTTTGGGTAGGTTCCATGTTAGTTTCACCTTATTCTAGAATCTAAATCCTATACATTTTTTTCCTTGCCAAAGTACCATATTACTTTTTGGGTGATGCCAATAAATACAAAGTTCTTATTAGTTGAAATATGGGCATACAAGAAATACTCACTCACTGTCTAAATACTCTTGATCTACACATCTGAAGTACTTAGGATAAATGATACCCATGCCTCTTTGTTCTGCAAAGAGAGCCGAAAATCTCCAAAGATTAGTTTTTCTTGCAGAGCTTCCAATAATAATACTTGATTACACAAGCAATTGATGTAGTAATACTTTCAGACAATAATGCTTAGCACTTACGCATTTGTCATCTTCAAAGTTGTTTCACCCTCATAAAACTCCTGTGAAGTAAGGAACTCAGCAAACAGGCCATTATTCTCGGGAACTCAAACCACTGAAGTGTGTGTTCGCTTCCTCCTGTATCACTTGGATCCAGCCGAGGTGGACGGATGATGAAAAATGTTTGCTTCACCATTTCATTTTCTCTCACATAATCCATGTAGTTGGCAGAGCGCTGCTCTGTTCTTATTCTTACATTTATTTTTTTTTACATTACAAACATTGGCTTAACTATCCTAATGTCACAAATATATCCCGTGCATACTTTCTGTTAACACAGGTGAAACACAGCTCCCGGGCCTCCCTCTGCCTTCTCTTACTGGAACACTAGATTTGCAAATATCCTTAGTTGTTATGGAAAATCCCTTGCTTGAAGGGCAGTCGAGAAATTAGAGACATTGGGGAGACATGGAAGCATTTAAACCTCCTCTAGGTGAAAGAGTTTGGAATTTTAAACAAAGTAATTCAGATGGAACAGGAATATCTTTAAATATTTTTAATGAAATTGAGTTATTACTTGATTTTAACATCCATTTGAGAAAAGAATAATAGAATGCGATCATTGCTCCTAAAGATTGCTGCTCTTGACTCTGAATTCAAAGCTCTCCGTGAGGCTTGGTTAGAGGATTCCAAGGTGTAATTATTGTGTCAGCCAGCAAAGGGTAGGATTTACTGTGATAACCAATTAATTGCAGGACCCCAGTGGCTTAACACAGCAAGGCTTGCTCCCTGGAGCTCCCTGTCCACTGGGAGTCAGCAAAGCAGTGGGGTGGGAAGGGGCTCTGCTCTTGGGATCCAGCTAATGGGTGCTCCACCGTCGTGTGGCTACACCCATTTGGAACGCCCTGCATCCACCAATGCAGAGGAAGAGAGAAGCCCAGAAAAATGCCATCTGCTATTCTAAGATTAGGTTGGAAAGGGACAAGTATCATTTCTGACCAGAATCCATTGACCAGAAAGAAGTAGGCTGGTAGGACCATGTGGTAAGCATTAGGGTCTCTGCTGTAGTTAAAATGAAATATTTATAATATTTTAGACATATATAGTATTTTATGTAGATATGCAATCTGTAATATATATCATATTTTGTAGACATAAAGCACATCATGTGTATAGGCATACTGACATTGCATGCATATTTAAATGCAAAGTAAAAACATATATTTCCCTTCTAATTTCCATCACCATTTTAGAGGAGCAATCACATCAGGAAAACCATTTTCCCCAATAAAAATACAAAAAACAGCAAAGAACTGATTTGAATGTCTGTGCTATGGAACACTTTGCCTTCATCACTGTAAGCGCTATTGAGTGAAGAGCTTATCCTAAGTTCTTTGCATCTTCAACCAAAACCCACGCTGCACACTATGCCACTGAGATAATTCAGTGGTAGTGATGCTGGAGCACAGAGGAAGCTATGCTGCATCCCAACCCTTCACCACATTCAGTGGAGAGACAAGCCAGGATTCATTAATATTTTGGCTGCAGCATGGCATTCACGGGCTCAGAGTCCCATGTCAGGAAAGTATGTGCTAAAACAATAACCCAAACATTATTTAATTGTGGTGGGCGATGGGGGGCAGGCAGTGGGATCTATTTTTCATAAGATTGGCTAAACCACTGTGAGGAAGCATGGCTGCACATCTGTAGGTACTGACCGGCTTTTGTCTGGCTTTCAAGTTTACTCTCATTTCTAAGCTGTCTGATACTTTGCTCCAGGAAACATAATTAAATGCAAGAAATCCAGATGAATAAGTAGAATGGCCACATTTATCAAGGGTTTACTCTATGCCAGGTATAGCACTAAGATATTTATAACATTATCTAATTTAGTGTAGCTGCTACAATGATTATGTAAGTTAGCTTTTAGATCCATTTTATTGATGAAGAACTTAAGATCCAGAAAGTTTAAATAAACTTGCCTAAAGTCGCAAGGCTATAAGTCACAAGGCAGAAATACGACGTGAACTCACATGCATTTATGAAGCGAGTGGATGGAAAGGTCTGGCCTGATGTGGTGGAGTCAGGGTAAACTTGACCCCATCTGCAACATTTCTCAGTGTCATAAGCTTCTTTAAAGGCACATGCTCAAGAAAGCCTGGATGACTCTCCTCAGTTATGGCCTCCAAAAAGGCTTAGACCTCAGAGGAGCTGGAGAAAATCGAAAGTAGAGGCTAGATGTCCTCCAGAGGTGTATGTCTTGTGCATTTCTTCATTGTTAGCATCTTCGTATAACATCTCTTCATTTTCAATATTTTGCTGATATTTTTCTTTCTTCAGTCCTTCCTTCTGATCTTATTCTTCTATACCTTCCATATAAAAGCTATTCATTTCATTTACTAAGTCTTTTTTTTTCCCTGTAACCAATTTCTCTTCCTTTCTAGGATGTCCCAGTAACATTCAGCTACTCTGAAGGCGGAGCTGTTCTTTTCTCCAACTGCCCAAGCTTTGTCCACTCCCTTTCTCACAATGTCAGCAAAGTGCACCCAGGAGGCCAATGGCTTCTCTGAAAATAGTGACCTCTGGCCCCTGGATTCTGCTGGATCCTTCCTCTAGAGAAAAAGAAGAAAAAACCCTGAAGGGAGAGGACCTATCTGGCTTGATTTCCACCCTCTTCATTTCTGAAGACCTTCCAGCCCCCCACCTAAGCACATCCATGGGGACATGCATCTCCCAAGACAGCCAGGGAATGCCGGTTGTCCCAGGGCCATCCTGTGGGAAGAGATAGGAGAGAAGGAGATGCGGGAGATCACATGCTTTGGAACCAGGGCATCCTGAGTTGGAATCCCGGCTCCAGGGACACTCCCCACGGCCTCTGCAGAGCCAAAGTGGAAAGTGGTCTCAACCTGTCCTCTGGAGTCTTCTGTGAGGTCAAAGGGATGTTTCCTGTGAGAAGTTCATCAAGTCTTTGAACTTGGTAGACAAGGCCCCATCTTGTTCTGAGCTCCAAGCCTACCACACTGCCCACCACCGTATAGCCTTAGCTCTCTGTCTATCAGACGGAGACCTGAACCTCATTCCTCATGTGAAAACCATCTCTGAGGGGTACTCAGAGTTCAGGGTCTTTAGGGGCCTTGTGTTTTAAGTAAGTGAATGTGAGAATTCAATACATATATTCATGGGACGAACCCACTTTTCTCACTGGGCATTGTTCCACAAAGAGGAACTTTTAGCGTAGGAGCCTTGCAGGGGCTTCTGAGAGCCTGTGGGGAAATAAGGAGGGGCAGGAGTGTCCAGGTCTCAACTCCAGAGCTCCAGCCACAGGTCACATTGGGTCTTCCTAGGAGCCCCAGGGACGTGGCATAATTCCCTGAGGAGACCCCCTGGCACGGGGCACTTAGCTTCCTTTTCTCAGGAGTGTAGCGCTGCTGGTGGAACCCGGGACCTGATGATGACTCTTGCTGCCTAGCATTTCTTTTCCCTTCGTTCCTCTCTTGGGCTAGATCAGATGCTGCAGTCTGAAGAACTGGGGTGTCCATGAGCCAGGCCCAGCCTACTCCTCTAAACTGACCCCTCTCCTCTCCCTCAGGGCAGAGCCCTTAGCCTCTCACTCTCATTTCTTGGGTTTTCTGGCCCTCGGAGTCTAACCCGAGGTCTGGGGTTGGAGCTGTGCACAGACACCAGGAAGCATAGGTTGGGAGCTCGTGGCTGCAGGTCTGAGGAGCTTTAATTAGAGGCTTCTTCAGACCACCCGCCCGCCAGCCTCTCCAAGGCCCTGCCGTCTGCATCCCAGAAGGGCCCTTGCCGCTGTGGGTGGCAAACCGCAGCAGGACGCCTGAGGGTAGTCAAGTGGGCCTGAGGAGGCCTTCAGACCTCAGCTGGTTTTAATCCTATAAACTGAAACTTAACATGTGAGGCAGGCAAGATAAAAATGCTTTGGGGTTGCACGAGTGTTCCGTGTTGGACTCCAAGTCCCATCGGGTCAAAGTCGACTACAACAATAACGATGATGATAACAGCAATACCAGCAATCATAACCACCTCGTGACAGTAAAAGAGGAAAAGCAGGAACACAAGGAGAATCCTGACACTTGTCTGGTGCACGTGTGTTGTTCCTGCTGATTAAACAGGAAGCCCAAACAATGGCACCCAGGGGTGGCAAAGCCTCTTGTTCCCAGCAGGTCTGCTGGAGGTGCTGCCAGCGTTTCTCCTGGCTTGTCCTCAGGCCCGTGTCTGGTGGACCAAACCTGAGTGTGGGAGTCCAGCCGACATTCTGTGGACTTCTCCCCAGCAAAGCTGGCCTGAGGTCCTTGGAGACGCTCGCCTAGAGAGCCGAGCAGCATTTGTCTGGGTTTCCTCCTGCGGAGACTTTAGCAGCCAGAATCAGGATGACCAGTTCACAGCCGAGAGCCGGTGACCGAGAGCAGACAGAAGATGCACCAGAAAAAGCATTTTCTTGTTCCCTTTTGTTACTTGACAAACTCAGCGCAAAAACTATGGGGCCTTTCTCGTGTCTCCAGGTGAGCACCCTCCCCAGCCCCGTGGTGGCCCTCCCGAGCTCGTCCGCCACACTGGCTGTCCCTCGACGTCCTGCTCGCCTCTCTTACCCCTCAGAGCTGCCACCTTCCCTCCGCACCATCCTCCTTCCCGCTCTGGTTTCAGTGGATACGGTGGGTCCTCTTCCTTGCCAAGGCCAGCCACTCCACCGTGCCTTGGCTTCATTTTCCCCATTTTGCCTCTTGTCGTGTACTCTTAGCAGCTCCAAACACTTGGTCAGTGAACACGCTCGAGTCACTCTTGTCTTAAAACAGAAATTCATGGCATCATACCTCTCCCATCTCCATCCTTACCTCCCATTTACATTCTAGCTGCCCCAGTTTGGGCTGTCGTATTCATTTTCTATGGTAAAATGTATATAACATGGACTTTCTCATTTGAAGTGGACAGTTCAGTGGCATTAAGTAAATTCCTATCGTACAACCATTGCCCCCCATCAGTCCCTGTCTGAGTCGCTGTATTTTGGCTGTCGCCCACACCACCGCACCACAGCTGCTCTAGCTGAGCTCATTAGCAGCCTCCTGAGGTCTTGTCTCCTCATGGACCTCCTTGAGGCAGGCGCCGCTGTTTGAGGCATTGCTTCCTTTTGGAATGGCTGCTGCCGGGTGCTGTGGTCTCCCACACCTCTCAGTCTCTCCACCCATCTGGCTGCACTCACTCTCCATCACGGGTCCTCTTCCTCTGCCTTAGATGCTGCAGCTCCTTGGGAATGTGTCCGCAGCTCTCTGCGTGCTTTGGCCAGGTCCCTACACTGAAGGACATAATGGGACACCCCTGCACTGAGGCTGAATGTCTAAGCCCAAGGCCTTTTTCAGCAGAGAGATGCTCTGGAGAATATTTTGCAGCATCCCCACCTCCCATGAGCTTCCCTAGTATCCATAACCCAGTAGGAGCAGGTAACTGAAGGGTGTCTGGTTGGTAGAGGAGCTGGACCTGTTGGGAGATTTGGTGACTGACAGCACAGACAAGTTAATTTTGTAGTTCGTATGAAGGGAAGAAGGAATCCCCAGCTGACTGCAGGCAACACAGATGGCCTGCAGATGTGGGAACGCATACTGACCTCCCATCTTTGCGCCATCCTCAGGACTCTCTCTGATTCCTGTAAGCGGGGCTGGGTTCCGCAGCTGCCAGCCTCGTCACCCACTATTGTAGAAGACAGGAGGAGGGAGTCGCTGTGCTCAGGGAGCACAGTGGGAAAGAGAAGGCTTTCAGCACCCCAGAGGGGAAAGAAAAGAGGACTAAGGATGGGTGTGGGCAAGAGTGCACGAGCGGGTGGAAAGCCAACAGGGATTCGCTTGCTTCTTTTCTAACAAGAACTGACATGAACCCAGCCTGCAGTGACCAGGAGCGCACAGGCCCTTCACACAGTGGGAGCTCGGCGGTCTCTGTAGAGTGAGGTGGACCGGGGAGGGTTTTCCCTTGGGGTTGACTGACTCAGGGCCCCGTGATTGCAGAGCCCGCAACAGCCACCCAATGTCCAAACACTGGCTACGCTTAGCCAGCCCTGGCAGTAACTCTTGGCATCCTAGGGAAGGATTTTGGAGGATTTAACTTATTTGTCATTGTAAACTATGGTATTAGCAGTCCCCATGGGGGCCAGGGACATTAAAACCCCTGGGAATGATTGATGATCCTGTGTAGGGAAACCCCTTCCCTCTCTCTCTCTTGGGACAATTCCTGTTTATCTTCCAAGACTCAGCTTATGTCCCCCCCCACTCTGCGAGGTCTTCCCGTCCCTGAGAGTGAATTTCACGGCCCCTCTTCTGTGTTTCCTTCGAATGCCCTTCTGCCACATGATCTTTTTACCTGCGTCATAACCATGTCGTCGTCACCTCTCTGTCTCATCCATTGGTCTGCATACTCCCTGAGGGCAGGGCGTCTCTTTCTAATGCCTACTGTTGTTTCCAGCATGCAGAAAGTCCTCAGGAAATTTTGGGTGAATAAACGAATAAAGATTTGAGGCGGCTGGTTTTCAAGAGCCAGACTGGGAAATTGTGCCCTAACGATGGACATGTGCCGTTGGGTGAATGCCAGCCTTAGATGATGAAGGCACATCAGGACCTTACCGAGCAAAAGGGACATTGGGATTGTGCAACCAGGTCCCTGAGAAGGAGCACCCACTACTTCGCTCTCTCAAAGTGTCAAGGTGATGTAGAATGCTGGCACTTGCCTGGTGAAGACCTGTTTCCAATTTGTGGCCCAGACTTACATAAGAACTAAGCTGGACAGGCAAACTTGTGTTTATTTTGTTCTGTGTTGTTCTGCATATTTTTTCTACTTTTTTTCCTCCCAAAGAGAATGATTCACTTACGGGGAGTGTCTCTGATAAAGGCATTTTTACGACCTAATGAATTCATGAACAGCATTTAAAAATGTGTGCAGGTCTTTGTCAATAACGACGGCCAGTGTTGGTTCACTCATCCTGGGTCGGGCCATTACTCAGTCTGAGATAGAGCCCGGAATCGCCAATGTAGCACCCTCTCCATCACACCAAAGGATCTTTCCAGTTGGTTTTATATTTTTAAAAAGCCCCCTTTCTAATCCTATAATGACAGGAAAGTTAGATTTTTCTACATAAAAGAAGGGGGCCCAGCAGAGGGGAGACGCCATTCAAGTCCTGTGCACGCTAGGGCAGAATGAGGAGCAGATCGACGGCGGGTGAAGCAAAGTGCTCGCTGCAGTGAAACCCTGCCATCCTGGCTCTGAGCCTGGAAGGCCTGTCTGGAGCAGGGGAAGGAAATGGAGCCCAGCTCCCTCAAGCCTGGTGGGCTGCTTAGCACCCTGAGTTGGAAGACCCAGGGCTGGAACATTCTCACCGCTTTTGCATTATTTCATTAGGCTGTTGACAAATAAACACATGGAAACAATCCACAGCCAGGCACTGATTGCAGTTTCCCTTAAAGGCATGGCAGGCCCTGGGTCTTCTGTGAAAGATTATCTTAATCCCTCATTGCCATCTAACCCACCCTCACATTTCCCAGAGGGATTTGACTGCTGTTCCTGCCACAGAACTATTGCACACAGTGTTCGCCTCTCTCTTGTCTTCTCTCCTGGAGTAACTCGAGGCAGGACGACAGCTGGCTGACCTCCAGAGTCATCGTCCTTACCCTAGAAGCCACCCTCTCGGCGGTGCCCCATTGAATAGCCCCGCTTGCTGTCTGGGAGCCATTTTTTCCCCGGAAGCAGGGTTAGCTCTAGCTAACTGCCTCTCAGAACTGGTATTGGAAAGCTCCTCAGGTTGAACTGTTCACTTCCAAAGCGTGAACAGCAGCCTGGAATCAGGTTAACTAGGCAACCTGCATGGCAACTTTTTACTGGGTCATTGTGATGGGGGTGGGCGGTCACTCTGCATGTCACAGGCTTTCCTCTGAGAGAGCGTACCTCCTCAACCTGGCAGTCTGCCTGTGAGCAGCCTCTCTGGTGCACCCTGCCCTGGTTCGATTGCCCAGTGTGGGAAGTATTACAACAGCTACGCAACCACCTTGGATTAGAAGCAGCTATTGCCTCAGATAGGATCTGGGTGACCAGAAAACTGGGCATGGGCCTGGCTTAGCGCCTTTCTTTTCTCTGCTCTTGTTTATCATTTTTTAACCTTGGGAGCTGAATTCCAAAGTTCCGTGTTCCCCATAGAGTGTCCTGTGGCATCGACGCTGGGGAGAAGAGACACACAGACACATAAAAAGCATTTACAGTAGCAATAAGCTTTTGAAATTAAACTTTTTAATGTTTCATTCTCAGGCTTTGGCTCATTACTTGGAAGGTGGAGATCCCTTTAACAAAAACAACAAAGCAAAGCTAACAAAGTATTTAGACAGCCAATGTCTGATGATCTTGGCATCGAGTGTTTTGAGTTCCTTAACTATCCATGATCATTGAGTATGGAGCCATGGCCTTCCTTGTAATCTTATCTTACAATACAACGTGGTTTGGTAATGAGAAGTAGGGTCATACAGTTTTGCATGACACATAAAAGTGCTTGGTCAAGGCCATGGGGGTGTGT
>PVKM010029046.1:0-18076 GCA_004027735.1 Carollia perspicillata | reverse complement strand
TTATTTGTCTTTCACTGCCTGGCCTGTTTCACTTAACACATTAGTAGTGAGTTCCATCCATGCTGTCACAAAAGGTAGGACTTCTTTCCTTCTGCTGTGTTGTGTTCCCTTGTGTAAATGTACCACAGTTTTTTGCTCCACTCTATTGAAGAGTTTCCAACTTCTGGCTATCATAAACAGTGCTGCTGTGATCAGAGGGTTGCATAAGCTCTTTTGAATTCATGTATTTGGATTCTTAGGGTATATTCCCAGCAGTAGGATGGCTAGGTCAAAAGGCAGTTCCATTTTTAGTTTTCTGAGGAATTTCCATACTGTCTTCCACAGTGGCTGTACCAGTCTGTATTCCCACCAATAGTACACTTTTCTCTGTCCTTGCCAGCACTTGTTTTGTTCATTTATGAATGATAGCCATTTTGGCAGGTGTAAAGTGGTATGTCACTGTGGTTTTAATTTGCATCTCTGATGGCTCATGATGTTGAGCATTTTTTCATGTCTATGGGCCATCTGTATGTTCTCCTTGGAGAAGTGTCTATTCAGGCCCTTTGCCCAATTTTTAACTGGATTATTTGTCTTCCTGGTATTGGATCATGAGTTATTTACATATTTTGGAGTTTAAACCCCAGTCCAACGTATCATGGCAATATGTTCTCCCATACAGTGGGTTTTCTTTCCATTTTTATTTATTTTTTTGTCATGCAGTAGCTTTTTAATTTGATGTAGTACCATTTGTTTATTTTTCTCCTTATTTCCTCCGCCCTAGGAGATGTATCAGCAAAAATATTGCTGCATGAGATATCTGAATTTTTATTGCCCATGTTTTCCACTAGGATTTTTATGGTATCATGGCTCATATATAAGTCTTATATTCATTTTGAGTTTATTCTGGTGTATGTTGTGAGCTGGGGGCCTAGTTTCATTTTTTTTTTGGTATGTACCAGTCCAGTTCTCCAAACACCATTTATTGAAGAATCTATTTTTACTTCATTGTATGCTCGTGCCCCATTTATCAAATATTGACAATAGAGGCATGGGTATATTATGGGGCTCTCTACTCTGTTCCACGTATCTATGTGCCTTTTCTTATGTCAGTACCAGACTGTTTTGATTACAGTGTCCTAAGTATAGTTCGATACCAAGTATTGTGATCCCTCCTATTTTGTTCTTCTTTCTCAAAATACTGAGGCTATTTGGGGTCGTTTTTGATCCATATATATTTGGGGGGTATTTGTTCTACATCTTTGAAATATGTCATTGGAATCTTCACAGGAGTTGCCTTGAATCTATAGATTGCTTTGGGTAGCATGGGCATTTTAATGTTGTTAATTCTTCCAATCCATAAACATGGTATATGCTTCCATTTATTTGTATCTTCCTCAATTTCTTTCCACACTGTTCTATAATTCCCAAAGTACAGGTCTTTTACCTCTTTGGTTAAGTAATTGTTCATTCCTAGGTAATAGCTTTTGTGTGTGTATTGCTATAATAAATGGGAGTTTTTTCTTAGCTTCTCTTTCTGATATTTCATTGTTGCTGTACAAAAACGCCATCAATTTCTGAATATTGGCTTTGTATCCCATTACTTTGCTAAATTCAATTATTAGGTCAAATAGTATTTTTTAGTGGATCCTATAGGGTTTTCTGTGCACACTATCATGCTGTCTGCAAATGGCAGTTTAACTTCCTCCTTTCCGATTTGGATGTCTTCTATTTCTTCTGCTTGTCTGATCACTGTGGTTAGGACTTCTAGTACTATGTTGAATAAGAGTGGTGAAAGTGGACACCCCTGTGTTGCTTCTGATCTTAAGAAAAACACTTTTGACTTTTGATCGTTGAATATGATATTGGCAATAGGTTTTTTGTATATTGCCCTTATTATGTTTATGTATGCTCCCTCTATTCTCACTTTGTTCAATGTTTTTATCATAAATGGACGCTAAATTTTATCAAATGCTTTTTCAGCATTTATTAATATGATATTGTGATTCCTGTCCTTCATTTTGTTTATGTGATGCATTACACTTACTGTTCTGTAAATACTGTACCATACTTGCATCCCTGGCATAAATCCCACTTGGTCAAGGTATGTGATCTTTTTAATATATTGCTGGATCCAGTTTGCCAATATTTTCTTGAGGATTTTAGCATCTATGTTCATCAGAGATCTTGGCCTGTAATTTTCTTTATCATGTCATTATTTGGTTTTGGAATTAGGATAATATTGGCCTTGTGAAAAGAGTTTGAGAGTTTTCTCTCTTCTTGAAATTTTTGGAATAGTTTGAGAAGGACAGAGGTTACTTCTGTCAGGACCTGTACAAAAGCATAGGAGATCAAGTACACAGCACCACTGAGTCTCGCAGGACTCCTACCATAGAAGGTTACCCCACAAAACTGGGAGTCACAGCAGATCAATATGTAGAAATAAAAGACAGAGACAAAGAAATAACCTCCAATTGAAAGGAAAGGAGGAATTACTAGACAGACTGCTAAATGAAAGAGTGCTAAATGAAATTAATCAGACACAGAGTTCAAAGTAATGGCTGTAAGTATGCTACAGGAACTCAGTGAGAACTACAAGGAACTTAGTGGGAACTACAACAGCATAAAAAAGTACACAGCAGCTCTGAATAACAACCAGGAGTAAATCAAGAAGAATAACTGAAATAAAGAATAAACTAGAAGGAATTAAAAGCAGGCAGGATGAAACAGAACACTGAATCAGCAAGCTGGAAGACAAGGTGGATTAAAAACACCCAGTCAGAGCAACAAAACAAAAGGAGACTTGAAAAGAATGAAGATAGTTTAAGGGAGCTGCAGGACATCATGAATCAGAAGGAGAAGAAAAGGAGAAAGGCATAGAAATCCTGTTTGAAAAAATAATGACAGAAAACTTCCCTAACTTGGTGAGGAAAAAGCTCATGAAAGTTCAGGAAGCACAGAGGGCCCCCCAAAAGAGGAACCCAAACAGGCTCACTCAAGATACAACATAATTAAAATGGCAAAAATTAAAAACAAGGAGAGAATCTTATAGGCAGCAATGGAGAAACAGCCAGTAACTTACAAGGGAGCTCTGACAAAGCTAGCAGCTGGTGAGACCAAGACTACTCTACTCAGCGAGTCTCCCATTTAAAATGGAGGGTGAAGTAAGGTGCTTCCCAGACAAAAGAAGGCTAAAAGAGTACATCTCCACCAAACCAGCATTGCAAGAGATGCTAAAGGGGCTTCTTTAAGACAAAGAAAAAGAGAAAGAGAGAAAGATAAGCACAAAGGGAAAAATGGGAATGAATAAATACTCTTTAATAACAACTTTAAATGTAAATGGATTAAAAGACATAGGAAAACTGAATGGATAAGAAAATACGACCTGTATATATGCTGCCCACAAGAGACCCACCACCTCAGAACGAAAGATCTACATAGGCTGAAAGTAAAAGATGAATTAAAAATATTCCAAGCAAATACACATGAAAAGAAAACCGGGGTAGCAATACTTGTAGCAGGCAAAATAGACACCAAAACAAAGGCCAAAACAAGAGACTACGAAGGTCAGTATATAATACTTAAGGGAGTTTTCCAACAAGATAGAACCCTTGTAAACGTATATGCACCCAATATAGGACCACCTATATATAAGAAAAATCTTGGAGGAGTTTAAGAAGGAAATCAACAGCAATACAGCCATCACAAGAGATTTTAACACACTGCTGTCAACAATGCATAGATTACCCAAACAAAAAAATCAGTAAGTATATTGTGACATTGAACGAAATCCTAGATCAAATGGACTTAACTAATATTTATAGAGCATTTCACCCCAGAAAAGCAAAATATTTCATTTTTTTCAAATGCACATAGATCATTTTCAAAGATAGACCACATGGTATGACTCAAAACAAGCCTCAACAAATTCAAGAAAATTGAAATCATATCAAGCATTTTCTTGAATCATAATGGCTTGAAACTAGAAAAGCACCTCAAGGAAAAAGACTCAAAAACATTCACATACATGGAGACTGAATAACATGTTATTAAATATGAGTGGGTTAACAATGAGATCAAGGAACATATCAAAAAGTACCCGGAAACAAATGATAATGAACACACAACAACCCAAACCTATGGGACACAGCGAAGACAGTCCTAGAGGGAAGTTCAGAGCAATACAGGCCTACCCAAAGAAGATAGAAAAATCTCAAATAAACAATCTAACCCTACATCTAAAAGAATAAAGGAACAACAACAAACAAAGCCCAGAGTGAGTAGAAGGAAGGAAATAATCAAGATCAGAGCAGAATTAAATGACATAGAGACTAAAAAAAATCACAAAATCAGGGAATCCAGGAGGTGGTTCTTTGAAAAGATAAATGAAATTGACAAACCTTTAACCAGACTCAACAAGAAAAAAAAGAGACAAGGCCCAGATAAATAAAATCAGAAATGAAAGGGAAGAAGTTACAACAGATACCAGAGAAATACAAAGGATTGTAAGAAATTACTATGAACTATATTATAGGAAACTGGACAACCTGGGTGAAATAGATAAATTTCTAGAAACAGACAACTTCCAAAACTAAATCAAGAAGAAGCAGAAAACCTGAATAGACCTATAATAACCAGCAAAATTGAAGCAGTAATAAAAAAACTCCTAAACACACAAAAGCCCTGGACCAGATGGCTTCACAGGAATTTTACCAAACATTCCTTTCTCCTTTTTAATGACAGTCTTTAAAATTAAGAAGAAATACTGCATCACTTTAAGAAGTATATGGCGATGGAATTAAGAAGTACAAATTGGTAGTAACGAAAACAGTCATAGGGATGTACTGCAAAGGGAATCACTTTGTAAAGTATATAACAATCTAACACTGTTTTACACACCTGAAACTAATACAAAATAATATCAAATGTAAACTATAGTTAAAATATAAAATTTGAAAAGTAAAAAATAAAAATAAAAAAGAAGTATGTGAACTTAATTACATAGACTTCAGAGATCTTATGGAAAGTGGTAGAAGTACAAATATTTACTAAGGTATGATTCTATGATTAGCACCTGTGAAATATTTATAAAAAAGACTTGTTTTAAGGAACTAGATTTTGGGGTGATTTGTTACACAGTAGGGAGCTAACTAATACAGCAGTGGTCCTGGAAAGACTCTTTCAGTAACCATACCCTACACTTACAGATGCAAGTGGGAATAAACTCTCATTTGCATCCACCACATTTTCCACAAGTTTCTTATTCAGATCCTCTCCACCATTCTGTGCTATTAGCTTCAGGTTTAGTTAATTTCTATGATAACATTATGGTATCCTCTTTTTTAAACCTGGGGAAGTCAGTGTAGCATACTGTTAACAATATTAAATGTAGAGTCAGGAAATCTGGGTTATAACTTCAACTAAATTGAACTTGGACAAGTCATTTTAATTCCTGTGAGTATAACTTTTCCTGTTTATAAAATAAAGGAATTAGAGATCTTGGCTGGGTAGGTCAAGCGTTACTTAGAGCATCATCCCAATATGCCCAGGTTGCGGTTTTCATCTCTTCAGCACACATATAAGAATCAACCAATGAATGCATAAATAAGTGGAACAAATTGATGTTTCTTTCTGTTCCCCTCCCTACCCCTCCACTCTTGTCCACTCCACTCCCTTTCCCTCTCTCTCTAAGATAATTAATTAATTAATTAATTAATTAATTAATTAAAATAAAGGAATTAGAGTATAAATAAAATCCATAACACAGATGAAATGAGGAGTTACTGAATTTTTCTTCTTCCTCCTCTACATTCTCCTTTCAAATTACTTATTGTTACTTGTCTCTGCCTATCTTTAATGACTGCTCCTTAATACAACTGTTTTCACAATTTAATTTTCACATAAAAATGAAATTGAGGATCAACAAAAAATTACTCAATAGTTAGTAATATAAACGTTAAAAACAATAGTGTTTCTTATGCTTTGTCCTTGATTAGATCTCATGAGTGGTACCAGTGCTCTGGACAGAATCAGAGTAGAGTGCAAAGGCGAGGCTCAGGACCTGGCTCTGCCACTAACACTTTTTTCCTCAACCTCCGAGGGTCTGAACTGAATATTCTTATCCAGGCACTTAAAAAACAGTTTTGGTGATGTGATACTGTGATAAAGGCTCACATGAAGCCCATGTGTGGAAGACCACCTGCACCACAACCCCATGCTCAGAGCTGAGCACAGCCAGCGCAGTCAGACCCTGGAGCCTCTGGAGAAGCTCCCAGGGCTATGTTGGGAGCATAGCCCAGCTAAAACTAAATCAAGAAGTTTTAAATGTAAATGGATTAAATTTAAATGTAAATGGATGTTGGGGTGGGTGTCAGGGGAGGGTTGAAACGTGCAGATGCCATGAAACAGTGTGCCCCGCGACCCAAAGAGGTGAAAAATCTCACATTCTAGAAGACATAGAGGCATATAAATAAGAGGCTGTGGTTGCCATCACTCCTGAGGTTACTAAGTTTATGAACTGACTCTGGTGGAGACGAACGAGTTCTGTTTTACTAAACCACTTTCCATCAGTCAAATGCTACACAAACAGTTCCCTTACCAGCAACCTGGGTGAAGAACACACAACTGGAGATGCCACACAGACTGTTTCATGGGCATCACAGGGAGGCTTTGCTGTGTGTGTCTGCCTCAGGCACCGGAAAGAAGACATCATCTAAGAAGTGGTGGGTGAAGAGGCAGTCTCCTCATTTGGGATGTCAAATGGGCTGCCTAAGCTCACTGACAAGCAGCATCAGTGTCTCTCCTAAAGGTAACCAGACACACATTAAGGCCTTGGTTTTTATGAATGAGCTGTAAGATACAAAACACAGAGGCTAGAAAATAATCCTATCCAAATCTTTTCTCCTCTACATCCTGATTTCCTAGTCCTCAATAGCTTACATTAATGATAGAAAATTTCCAGTTCTCTAGTAAAGAACATGATAGAAAATCTAATGTGTTCTTAAAGGAAACAAGAAAAGCCATGTAGAAGCACATATCTATTTTACTTCTCAACTCCAGATACTATAATAAATGCTTATTTAAGTACTAAATCTTACAAGATTTTACAAACTGAGAATTAGCAGCAGTTTAAGCAGAGACTACATGAAGTTACTAAATTATAAACTAAATAAAAGTGCTACTTATGAAAGAAAATATATGGTCCATAAAAACAGCATTGTCAAGATTCCAAGAGGCACAGTTAAGGAAGTTATCAACAACCAGATAAAGTTGATATTAAATACTTCTTTTTATTTTATTAAAAATTAAAGTTTACATCAATAAAAATCTTATGGAAAACAAAATTACTACTATAGTAGTCATATCCAGTATTATTCACAAATTGAGTTAAAAAATAGTGACTGTCTATCTTCCATTGACTATTTCACCACTTAGCAAAACATCTCCCTTAATCATGTAAAAAAGAACTCACTTCCTAATGCGAGTTCTTGGTTTAGGAAAATGTTTACAGGTATTCTGCATTAATAAAAAATTCAGAATGATGTTGTTTTGCTTTTGGATCTATCATGATTCAGTTTATTCTTTATATTAATGTTGAATCCAAGGGCTGGTTATAAACAATGGTGTTAGAATGAACATGAAATTATTCTTCCCACTGAACAGATTTAGAGAAAAAACTGTTGAATGTTAATATGTATTCTTGTGAAGAACATACATAAATTATGTAAAAGTTTATGAACTGATTCTGTAAAGTATCTTCAAGAAATTACTGACTTTCTATTGCAAATTTTCAACAGGCCAATGAAAGGTTCAGTCTGTTTAGCCTGAAATTCTATTTTCCCCAAATAATGATTTAAATAATTTTAACAAAAATTATTTTTCTTTTCCTAAATGAAAACCAATTTGAATACGAGTGGCTTATAAAAGTAAGCTCCCTTTAAACCAATTATCTGGAAAAGATAAATCACAAAGAAAATAAAAACAGTGTCTGGTG
Organism: Carollia perspicillata; assembly: GCA_004027735.1. Taxonomy (NCBI): domain Eukaryota; kingdom Metazoa; phylum Chordata; class Mammalia; order Chiroptera; family Phyllostomidae; genus Carollia; species Carollia perspicillata. The sequence goes on along the minus strand of PVKM010029046.1, from coordinate 10,107 downwards.
GAGAGCACTAAAATAAAAAAGCAAAAGCTGGAGAAAAAGGAGAGAAAAATACAGAATTTCTAGAGGGAACCACAAAAAGACAGTACCTCTGTATCAGATCAAGATCTAGAAAATGAGGCAATGGCTCTAGGGCCAAGCAGTGAGTGTGCTTTGTTCACTTAGATTACTACTGACTCAGGCAAGGTACCCGTTATAGCTGGAGCACAGCCTCCCTCACCCTGATACAGACGAAAAGACTGCTGAACTCTGGTCTATTGTGGAGGACAAAACATTCCTAGACATGCTAGAAGAAATAATTCAAGGGAAAAAACCAAAGAGATTCTAACTGGATTAAGAGAAAACAAGAAAGAGAAAGAAAGTTTCAAAAGGACTATTCACATGAAATTCTATCCAGGGAGATTCTTTGGATCCCATAAAGAGGACTATTCTGGATACAGCCTTCGTCCAGAAGGGAAGCTAGAATTCTTGATCAGTGCTGTCCAACAGAATATTAAGCAAATAATTTTAAATTTTCCAGTAGTGACATTAAAGAGTAAAAAGGGGTGAAATTTTACAAATATATTTAACACAACATATGCAAATATTATCATTTTAACATTTTAATACATAACAATGAGGTATTTTACTTTTCATTTTCATACTACATCTTTGAAATCCTATGCGCAGCACATCTGAATCTGTGTTTGCCACATTCCAAGTGCTTAATTAATAGCCTCAAGTGGCTAGTAGCTAGAGTTCACAGCACAGGTGTAGGTGCCCAAAAGACTTTTTCTTTGTCTTTCAAGTGCAGGAATTTAACTTAAATATATCTTGATGGTGCTCATCATGGGTCGCTATTTTCACATACACACTGTACTGTTTTAATTTATATGAATCTAAGTTTTGTTTCTCTGTAGTTTCATAAAATTGTTCTTGAAATACTATTTTTGGTACTTATTGTATTCTCTCATATTGAGGGGCTCTTATTTGTAGGTTGAATCAGGTCTGCCTGTCTTTAGTATTTATCACTCAATTGTAAATCTTTTCCTTCCTTATTTCTTTTTTATTTAAATTTTTTGTCTTCTACTTCTCATGCAGCATTATCTTTGTGTGTGTTTGCTCCTGTTCCTTCTAGTTTAATCTTCATTGCTGAAGTGACCCTTTACTTATAAATATTTTCTGAGTTCTGTCACCTCACTTGAGATTATTCAATTCTGATTTTTGTTATTCTTTCATGCATATATCACTTCTTAAAAATGTCTTGTAACTGGTTCTGAATAGTAAATAACAGTTGTGATCTATTTTGCGGGTGTTTCTTTTTGGTGTACTTCTGTTGTCAAGGATGTTATTCTACTCCATATTCACTTTTCTTAAACGTTAGTATGGGAATTGACCTTGGTACTTTCCTGGTCCTTGTTTTCAGGCCCTGGCAGGAAGTGCTGGCTGCTCAACTGTGAAAGTTCACAGGGGCTTCTGGGCTGCCCAAGCCCCTTTCTCTAACTGCAACCCTGCACCTACCCTTCTCAGAGCAGGCCATGGTCTTTGCCAGGAAACTCCAGCCAGCTGTTTCGATGTTCTCCTGGCTTAAGTCTGCTAGACACCCCCTTGCTCCCCTATGTTTTTTCTCAAACAGATGCCGATAACACAGTGGGACTTATGGCTGTTGGTAGTTTTTCCCATCCACTTGAATCCTGGGGTTTTTAGGACCATCCTGTCACTCAATTTTATTGCAAATGTTGCCTGTGGGTATGTGGCTGTGTGATCCAGTTGTTCCACTTTCATGTGAGGACTCGGGCATCCTGAAATATTATGCTGCCATTGCCACCATCTTCCTAGACTCCTCCAAGCAAAAAGTATTAACAGATCAGTGTTATATGTGTTATATACACCTAATGTAAAGGTCGGACCTGCGAAGCAAAGGGTCACAGGTTTGATTCCCAGTCAGGGCACATGCCTGGGTTGCAGGCCAGGCCCCTAGTGGGGGCCAGATGAAAGGCAACCACACATTGATGTTTCTCTCTCTCTTTCTCCCTCCCTTCCCTTCTCTCCAAAAATAAATAAATAAAATATTTTAAAAAGTACTGCTGGGTCATCAACAGTGCATGTGCTATTAGTTTCAGAGTAACTGCCATGCAATTGAAATAAAATATAACAAGAGTTTTCTTTGTACTTTCAGTCTTATATCCCTGAAATTATGAACAACTTAAAGAATTACTGAGTACCAGTTAGCCATAAGACACTCTTCTAGAAGCATCAAAATGATGAAGACCCTTTCTATAAAAGGGACTATGACTTTAGAAGCTAAAGAAATAACTAAAATACCACATGGAAAATAGGTGTAAATCAAGAAACAGTGAAATTTTATTTCAGGGAAAGGCAACAGCGGCCAAAATCACGACTATAAGCCCCTTAAGGGTGGGAATGATGTTTATATCATGACAGACAACATTTCATTAAATATTCACTATAAAAAGTTTCATGAAGCCCTGGCTGGCATAGCTCAGTGGATTGAGCGCGGGCCTGTGAAGCAAAGGGTTACCGGTTTGGTTCCCGGTCGGGGCGCATGCCTGGGTTGCAGGCCAGGTCCCTGGTGGGGGACACGTGAGAGGCAACCACACATTGATGTTTCTCTCCCACTCTTTCTCCTTCCCTTCCCCTCTCTCTAAAAATAAATAAAATAAAATATTAAAAAAAAAGTTTCATGAAGAATTTCATTAAAAAAGACTAAAAATTAATGTATGTTAGAGTGTGAAGGATAAAAATCAAAATTTTATTTAGGTCTGAATAAAAAGACTGTCCTCCAACAATTAACAACTAGATTATCTAAAGTAGTATCAGTATATTCAGACCTATAAGATATATTTGAAGCCAGCAAGATGGCAGAGAAGTGAATGAAGCCACACTAACCTCCTCTCAGGACCAATCTGGAATTACAACTAGACTGTGGAGAAATCACCCGGAAAAAACTGAACAACAGTGAGAGAGAAGCCTTAAAGCCTCAGACAGAAAAATGAGCTTTGCCACAACCTGAATGGTAAGGAGTGCGGTAGAGACTCGAGAAGGCTGGCTGGGCACCCACAGTGGCAACGCCAGAGGGATAATTAAGCAATAAGCTGGATGCCCCTGAGAAGTGTGAGACCTAAACCCTAGGCGGGGATCCCTAGCCTAGAGCATCAGAGTGCAAAAAGTACACAGAAAACAACCGGCAACAAAAAGCAGCAGGGTTACTCTCTGCCAAAGAGAGACGGCTGAAGACATACAGTCATTTAAAGGAAATGCACAGATTTTCATTTGCAGCCACTTACCCTGGGCTCCGTCAAAGGCAGGGGCAGAATAGGCTAGAGATGCCTGAGGAGAGCCTGGGGATGGAAGCTTTGGGGAAAGAACTGAGAGAGTAGAGGCTGAGATCCTGGTGCTGAGTCAACACCCCTATAGCAGCAGCCATCCTGCCCAGGCAGACCATTCCCTTGGAGCAGCAGCAGCCTGAGGGAAAACAATAGCCCCAACAGTGCTTAAACTGACTGCTGAGTGCAGAGTAACTAGATTAACAAGTGAAAGAGTCAGCCACAGATAGTAGATCCCTGGCAGTCTCGGAGCAGGCTGCCTTAGGTCAGACGGGGTCAATATCTGACATCATCACAGGCAGATCCAGAAAGAAAAAACAGTGGTAAATACTAGAGGTTACCAAGATGAAATCCACTGTGGTCTCCTCCATGATTTGCAATATTTTCTTTCCTGCATGGCTTTTTAACATTCATTTCTTGTCTGGTAATTTTGTTCATATTAAGCAATTATATTTTTATACTATAGTTTATTTCTCTCCTTTCTTATAATAGTCTTAATCTCTTTACACCCTTATTAATACTGGTTCATTTGCTGTTGATACTGGGATTGAGGGGGGAGTTATTTTTGCAAATGTGGTTTTGTTTCCTGGGCTCTGTGGTTTTGTTCTGGCAGCACCTGCAGAACAGCATACAAAACAAGGTGGGTGGACTGACCCCCCCGCCCCGTCAACCAGCTAGAGGGAAGGACCCACCAAAGAATGACCCAACAACAATCAAAACCCAATTACATCCAGAGAGCCAACATAAATGGCATGAAGGTCATCCCAAGAGCATCATTTCAGGAGATCAAGGAGACTAAACCACTGAATTTCACAGGTCTTCTACCATAGAAGTTCACACCACAAACTCAGGGAGTCAAAACATCAATTTAAGTAGCAGAAGCAAACAAAAGTCTCACAAATAATGGTAAGACAAAGAAACACCTCCAATCAAATGGAAAGGAGGAATCCTTAGAAAGAATGCTAAATGAAACAGAGGCAAGTGAACTATCAGATATTGAGTTCAAAGCAATAGTCATACGGAAGCTCAATGAGCTCAGTGAAAATTAACAAAAACTACATGGCAACTATGAGAAAATTACTGCAAAAACTACAGGGAAATTATGAGGAACTATATAAGCATGAAAAAGGACATAGCAACTATCAACAAAAGCCAAGAAGAAATGAAAAATACAATTTCTGAACTGAAGAACACAGTAGAAGGAATCAAAAACAGGCTAGATAAAGCAGAGGACTGAATCAGCAAGCTGGATGACAAGGTAGGAAAAAACTCCCAGAAAGAGCGAGAAAAGGAAAAAGACTAAAAAATAACAAAGAGAGGTTAAAGGAACTGCAGGACAGCATGAAATGAAGTAATATCCATATAATAGAGACACCAAAGGAGAAGAAGAAAAAGCAAGGGAGAGAAAACCTGTTTGAAAAAATAATGATGAAAAACTTCCCTAATTTGATGAGAGAAAAAGTCACACAAATCCAGAAGCAGAGAGGGTCCCAATCAAGAGGAACACAAAGAGGCCTACTCCAAGACACATCATGATTAAAATGGCAAAATTCACAGACAAAGAGAGTCTTCAAGGCAGCACGGAAGAAACAGGAAGTAACATACAAGGGAGTGTCAACAAGGCTAGCAGCTGACTTCTCAATGTGAATGCTCCAAGCCAGAAGGGAATGGCAAGAAATATTCCAACTAATGAAAAGCAAATACCTGCAACCAAGACTACTCTACCCAGCAAGGCTCTCAATTAAAATGGAAGGCCAAATAAGGAGTTTTCCAGACAAAAGAAGCCTCAAAGAATATACCTGCACCAAACCACCACTGCATGATATGCTAAAGGGACTGCTTTAAGAAAAGGAAGAAAAAGAGTGAAAGAGAGAGGAACACAGGTACAAAGGGGGTAAAATGGAAACGAGTAAGTACCTATCATTAATAACCTTGAATGTAAATGGATTAAATGCTTCAATCAAAAGACACAGTGTAGCTGAATGGGTAAGAAAACATGACCCGCTCATATGCTGTCTGCCAGAGACCCGGCATAGAACAAAAGACCAACACAGACTGAAAGTGAAGCCTTGGAAAAAATTATTCCAAGCAAATGGACAGGAAAAAACTGGAGTAGCAATACTTATATCAGACAAAATAGACTTCAAAACAAAGGCCATAAAACAAGACCCAAGACACTTCATAATATAGACCTATAAGAGATATTTAAGTCAATATTCAATTATTATCTGTACCTCTATCATAGATACATTTATATCTATGTAAGTGTACCACATATATATTTATACCTATATAAATATATCACAGATATATTTGTATGTATGTGGCTTAAAGATATATTTTAGTGAGAAATACAATTATGAAATGTATTGATCTCTTCAGAATAATTTAGTAAAGGGTTATCTATAACTTCCCACCAATTTTCTTTCATCTGATTTTATTGAACACCATAGTTTAATTTTCTGATTGTTAAAAAAAACAGTTTTTCTTTTATTGATAACTAAATATATTGGTAATATTAACAATAACTTAATAATAACTCTAACTTAATGACTATTAGGCTGCGAGGCAACATGCTAAATATTTTATAGACATTATCTATTCTTACCATAACAACCCTATATTTATTTAAGAGGGCACTGATGCTCAACAAGGTTAAGCGGCTGGACTAAAATCACTTAAGTAGAAGGTAGCAGAAGAATTTGAAGTCTTACCTTTCCCGTTATAAGTCACACTTGAAAACAAATCAAATCATAGAGATGCTAGATTAGAAATGAACTACAGCCCTGGCTGGTGTAGCTCAGTGGATTGAGCGCGGGCCTGTGAACCAAAGAAGTGCAATTTGATTCCCAGTCAGGGCACATGCCTGGGTTGCAGGCCAGTTCCCAGTGGGGGATACACGAGAGGCAACCATACATTGATATTTCCCTCCTTCTCTCTTTCCCTTCCCTTCTACAGATAAATAAATAAAATCTTTTTTTTTAAAAAAGAAACGAACTACAGTTAGAAAAATTAAGGGCTTGACAACTCTACTCTGGTAGAGTTGCATGCATGCAGTCACAGTACTCCAGCCCCTCTCTTGAATTTGCTAGGCTGTAACAAAAACAAAAGTACCACAATACACAAAACTTTTACTGCTTTTTAATTTTTGGCCCTTTCCCCCCTTTGCTGGTGGTCCCAAAAGGACCACTAACTAAATGTGACGCAGAAGCATTTGGTATCTTACTGACACTAAAGAAAGTGATATCCTATAGATTTTAGCTTCTATGGTTCTTAAAAAGCAGACGAAACAGGTCTGTCAAGTAACCTATAAATAAGAACAACTACCTTTATTATCTTATATTCACTTATGAAAAAGTAAAGGCCCTTTTATGATATAACATCCACACACTTTTCAGTAAGTTTGAACACTGTCAGCATGACCAGTGACCTAAGGAAACACATTTGGAAATGACAACATTCCAACATCTTCAATATTGTGCTATAAAGCAGATATATTTAAGTAAAGTGACTTCACAGTGCTTTATGTCAGCAAGTTATGGAGAAGACCTAATACTTGGGAGTTAAAGAGAAGAGAATGACTAATGGATGAAATAAAAATATTCAGCTCAGAAGGCAATAGTATTCACAAATCAAAACTATTTAAAACAAGTTTAGTCTGCAATTTAGTTCCATCTTTTCTGATCAACATTCAGCACACTTCTGCGTTAAATGAAAATTTAACACAGAAAACTGAAAACAGAACTACCTATACAATCTGGACACATATCCAAAAAACTGAAATCAGGATCTTGAAGAGGTATTAGCATTCCCATGTTTTCTGCAGCACTCTATTCACAGTAGCCAAGGTGTGGGAATAACTTAAATGTCCATCCACAGAAGAATGACTAAAGAAAATATGGCATACACATACAATGAAACATTATTCAGCCTTAAAAAATTCAGCAATACATAACAATATAGATAAACTTTGACAAGATTATGCTGAGTGAAATCAGCCAGTCACAGAAAGACAAATACTGCCTGATTCCACTTATATGAGGCATTTAAAAACAGTGAAATTCATAGAATCGAAGTGTGGAATGGTGCTTGCCAAGGGCTGGTGGGAGGAAAAACGGGGAGTTGCTAATCAATGGGCATAAAGTGTCAGTTACACTAAGCTCCAGAGAGCTACTTGCACCTGTGGTTAGCAATACCGTATTGTACACTCAAAAATTCATTAAGAGGGTAGATCATATGTTAAGTGTTCTTACCAAAATAAAATAAAATTTAAAAGTAAATAAATACTTTTAGAGACGAATAAAACCCCCAAACTACCTTGATTCATCAACTACATTTATCAAACACTAAAAAATAGCAAACAAGAGCTCTTCTTCTTTATCAAAAAGTTGAAAGAATCACATCACAATCTGGTTTTGGCTCCCTTTCCTTAGAAACAAATTTAATAGCCATCCAGGGCAACTATGTTTAGTCCCTAACCATCTGAAGGAAAAACAAGGAAGGGCTGTCAATCCCAGGATAAAACGACAGGAAATATATTTGTTACTTTTCCACATAAGTCTCTGAACCAAAATAAAAGAACAAATCTACCCCACTTCCATTTCATTTGGCTGTTTGAAGAAGAGGTGAGTAGACCTCACTGGTATATTAAAAGGGATCTCTGGGTTCTGGAGAATTTCTTCCTTACGTTTTTTTTTTTTTTTTTTATTTAAATGCCCAGAGCAAGCCTCTGTCCTTCTCATGAATTCTCTGGCTGTCAATAAGGTCCAGAGGTCAGGTAGAGGGAATGCATGGGAAGAACGTATGGCACAGAGATTAGAAGCAAGAGATGAGAAACTAGATGTATCGGAGTTCAAATGTTGCCTTCTTTGCTTATGAATGCAATCCTGAGCAGGTCACTTAACCCCTGTAAACCGCAGTTTCTTCACCAATAAAATGAGATAAGAGCTGCCCCCTATTTAGATCATTGTGAAGGTTAAATGAAATTGTAATGTGTTTAACATTTGCCTGGTAGTTGTTCTTATAAAAGGGATAAAATATATTTGTTACTTCAGGTGCTTCAGATTTTTTACCACTACTTATTATGAAAAAAATTATGAATTCTGCAAACAACAATAAACATTTGAGTCTCTAGTACTGAGTGACAAAGAGTTCTTACTTTGAGGAGGAATGGATAGAGAAACGAATAAAAAGCATACATACATAACACACAGACACAGACAACAGCACGGCAAAAGCCAGGGGGAAAGGGAGGTGGGAACAGGTGGAGGCGGGCAAAGGGGGGAAATGGGGATGAAAAGGGACTTTGCTGGGGCGATGGGCGCACAGTGCAGTGTGCAAGTGATGTTTTATTGAGTTGTACAATTGACACCGGTATCATTTTGTGAACCAATGTCACCCCAATTAAGTTCAGTAAAACTAAATAAATGAAGCAAGTGTAGTGAAATCTTAATTGCAGAATCTAGAAAGTGAGTATATGGGTGCTCACTGTAAAATTCTTTACCTTTTTTTGTTTTAAATATTTCATAATAAAATGTTGAGAAAAAAAATCAATGCAGAAAAGGAAAATTAACAGACTATTGACAGTCAAACTGAATTTCAGCAGAAGAGAAAACCATACATAACTAGATCCTTAAGCAAAACACCTTGAATGATATCAGAGCTATCCAGACTCCTGATGAAACAGACTACCAGAAGGACCACGTCACCCACACGAGAACTGTGCCACTGCTGGAAGCTGCACGTCAGGGTCAGAAGAGTAGCAGGTGGATGGAGAGACACACTCAGACCTAAGTAAGACATCTATCTCACAGCTCTCCTCCACCACACACAGAGCTTCTGTTTCCAGCTCACTGTGTTCCTAACCAAGAGGCTGAAGATACAATGATATGCTAAATTCTAAGAGTCACAGTCACTGACACCACTTAATTGAAATGAAAAAGATGTCCCATCGTGTTTCCTCCCTTTTCCTTTCTGGATTCTGTGTCATTTTATACAGATCCCCACATAGTTTTTCTCTTGATTATTATTATTTTTTGAAACAAATTTCTATATAAATCAAGACTAGAAAATAAGTAACGGGCACCACCTGACCAAAAAAATGACTCAAACAGAAGAAAATCTCTGAGCCCCAGAGCCAATACTTTTAAGCAAGCAAGAGACAGCAAACTTATCAGATGCACATTTCAAAACACTGGTGATCAGGATACTCACAGAGCTGGTTGATTTTGGTCGCAAATTAGATGAACAAATGAAGGCTATGCTAAGTGAAATGAAGGAAAATGCACAGGGAACCAATAGTGATGGGCAGAAAACTGGGACTCAAATCAATGGAGTGGACCAGAAGGAAGAAAGAAACAACCAAACAGAAAAGAATGACGAAACAAGAATTCAAAAAAATGAGGAGAGGCTTAGGAACCTCCAGAACATCTTTAAACATTCCAACATCCTAATTATAGGAGTACCAGAAGGGGAAGAGGAAGAGCAACAAGTGGAAAACTTATTTGAACGAATAATAAAGGAGAACTTCCCAATCTGGCAAAGGAAGTAGACTTCCAGGAAGTCCAGGAAGCTCAGAGAGTCCCAAAGAAGGTGGACCCAATGAGGAACAGACCAAGGCACATCATAATTACATTAGCCAAGATTAAAATGAAGGAGAGAATTCTAGAAGCAGCAAGAGATAAGGGGACAGTCACCTACAAAGCAGTTCCCATCAGGTTGATTTTTCAAAAGAGACCTTGAAGGCAAGAAGGGGCTGGAAAGAAGTATTCCAAGTCATGAAAGG
>PVKM010029045.1:0-17962 GCA_004027735.1 Carollia perspicillata | reverse complement strand
GATTTTTAAGCCACCAAGTTTGTGGCAATTTGTTAAAGCAGCCATAGGAAACTCGTTCATCATCTCATGTAAATAATATTCTGGTCTCAGTCAATCAGATATATCATCTCCCAGCTACAGTGATTGGTTAAAAGATGATCAGATGACCCATGACTATCCAATCAGAGTCCTTCACGAGACTTTTGCTGGAAGAAAGCGGGGGAGGGGGGAGTGGTGGCAATTTTTCTCAAGGATCTAAGAAGTATCTAAGGTATTAGAAAGTTGTTGACTTTGACAACCAGTGAATCCCATCTTGTTGCCACAGGAAGATTACCAGCCAACCACCAGCAAGAGGAGCTGAGAGATGGAGAGACAGCCCTGATGATGTTTAAGGCCCTGAAGCCAGAGCCACCTTTTGAGTAGGGGGGCCTCCTCTTAGGAGGTGGTGATGTAACTCAGAATAGGCTTCCAGTTACAGGAGCCAATCATTCCTACCTTTGATTTACCTATACCGGGATGAATTTCTATGATTTTTAACCCAAAGAGACCAGACTAACATAATTGGTATCCACACTTTTCAATCTCTGAAAATAGTAAAGAACAAAATGGTAGAGGTAAGTTTTACTCTCTCAGCAGGTTCTTTGTGTCCTTCTAAGAAATCTCTAATGCTTGAGCCCTAAACAGGAAGCCTTTGGCCAAGACGCTCAAAATAACATTGAGTTTTAATCAGCACTATTTAAATATTTAGTTTAATCAGTACTGAGAAAGGCATCTCAAATTCCTAAAAGGAAAAAGAAAAACCATTGACCCAAATACAATGCTTAATAATTTTGAATCAGTAAATGATTCAATCTATAAATCTATAAATCTATAGATTTATAGATTTGAATCTATAAATGATTATAAAAGAATGTTAAGATGCTTAATTGCTAAGTAAATGAAATATAAACATGTATTTTGTTACTTGAAGCATTCTTTATTATGGGGAAAACATTTTATCAAATGCACTGTAAGTGATAAATGCTAGTTTCCCTTTCTAAACCAAATCAGTTCTTAAAACCATTAACCACCAATTAAATGTAAGTACTTTTTCTATTTATTTCATCCTTTTAATTTTTTTCACTAATGGAAGAAAACAGATTTATCCAGAAGATAGAATGCATAGTGGAAGGAGCATGGAGTATAGAAGGATTGGGAGTCAGAAGCCTTGGCTTTTAATCCCAGCTCTGTCACTTACTGGTTCTGTGACCTTGGGCAAATCGTTTAACTTCATTTGACTTCTAGGTGTAGCAAGAGACTACTGCAAGGAATCTCTTACCCACCTCAGGAGTTGCAGTGGTAAACACCTTTTAGGGCAATATGTCTCAGCCTTTATTGTACATAGGCATTAACTGGAGAATTCTGTATTTTGCTAGAATTTTTCAGATTCTTGTTAGGTTTGGAGTAGGACCCTTACATCTGCATTTCTAATAAGCTCCCAGGTGATGTTGCTGTTGGTGCTTCATACTTTTGAGTAGCAAAGTTTTATGTGTCTTCAAGGCTCAAATGACTTCCTTTCTCTAGAAACAGCCTCTGTTCACAGCAGTGGGCCAGTAATAGCTGTTCTTGTACCCCCTTGCACAGCTGACTATAATAGGGGTGATTTCTGACCTAACCTGGGCTGAAAGGAGGTCTCATCTGCAGATCTGGTTTCGAACAGAGACAACCAGAGATGTGACCTTTAATCACTCGCTCATTCATTCAGTAGTTCTTCTAAATTCTATGTCAGACACTGTAATGGAAGTGGAGATGTGCCATCAGTCAAGCAGATCTCTCCCCTCATACAGCTTCCTCTCTAGTAATACACAAGATAAGTTCAAATGGGCTAAGTGTTGTGAAGGGACTGGAGAATCTCAAGGGTGGCAGGAGACCTGCTTTAAATGGGGATGTGGGGGAAAGCCAACCTCTTGCTTCCCTTTCTGCAAAAACCTTGGAGGCCACTTTGAATTTCTGTGAGAATCTGATGAGCCAATGGGCGTGAAAGTACTCTGTAAAGTATAAAGTGTACGCCTGTGAGGAATTAGGACTGTGAGTTGATTTTTATGTATTGTGGTCCCTGTTTGGACATGTTAATGGGAGAGGGAAACTAAATAAGCATTGACATAGAAATTCACACTGAGGTCAGTTTCTTTCTCTGGTTATTTCTAGCTTTGATTTCTTATTCAGACCTTTACAAAATCAACTTTACTAAATTTCACTAAATTGCAGCAGAAACTAAGGAAGTAATTATAAAGTTTGCAATTTTCCTTTAAAACATAGTGCTTAGATTTTAAAAGAGTCCTTGGCGACACAAAAATATTAACATTGAAATTTGCCACACTTATTCTCATGTGCCATTCCTCTATGTAGATCGGGGCATCCCTCAGAGACGCTGAAATCCCCAGCAGAAAATCTGTCTCTGAACTGCATCCTCAGAGGAGTCTTTTCCTCCTAGACTATTGGTCTCAAGAGCAGGTAGCTGCTCGCCCGATGCCCTCACACATCAGAAGAGGAAAGCTTCCCTCTTTCCCTCTTCTAATTTCTGCACATCCTGGGAAGCTAGAGCTAAGCTAGCTGCTCCTCAACACTGTTCGGTACAACCATATCTCAGTCTCCTAAGACTTGTGGCTGGATCACAGTGGAGGACGAGACAGATGGACATGATCAGAGAGGCCAATGCTGGGGACTTAGCTTTCTTCACCTGACCTTTATTAATTTTTAAATTGCTGTCATCCTTGTGACTTTGTGTTCTTAATGGAAATAGCAGTAAACAGGCTCATACTTCATATGAGCCTCTTTGAGTCTGAATGCAGCAAGAACTGCATATGAAGTCAAAATCTCCATCCTTTGAACCACCACAAAAAGGAAATACTCCCAGCCAGGGATGTGTGTGTGTGTGTGTGTGTGTGTGTGTGTGTGTGCGCGCGCGCGCGCGTGTGTGCGCGCGTGCGCTACTTGCAACCAAATTATCACAGAGAACCTGGTTCCATAGAATTGGACTCCTGATAAGGAGACAGAAGATGGGCCTCTGAGGAAGACCTTTGAGTGAGGACGCCAACCTTCCTTCTTACATGGCTTTTTTTAAGTCTTCGGTTCCTTCAGCAACAACGGTTAGTCCTGGCCTTACTGCCTGCTCAGTGACCAGAAGAAGTGGAACTGGAAAAAAATAGTGAAAATCAGAAACACGGGAAAATACATGAACACATAAATGTGAAAACTCGGAGATAAATAGAAACTTAAAAAGATAGAGGGAGACTTTAAAATATTTAGGAGTCTCGTGGAGCCTCACCTATCATCTATCCATCCCCACCCAAGCGATACTGACTGAGCTGAATCCCTCCTATTTATCAGGCAGTGTGCTGAGCTAGGCAGAGCAGGCTGGGGGCTGGGGGCAGGGGGCGGTACACAGAGATGCAGGTGGAAGTCCGAAAGCAGAAACTGCAGACGGGAATAGCATTAGACCTGACTCTGTAAGAACTCCCACGAAGCCGAAACACAGAGGTTGGGCATGTGGGGGAGATTCACGGAGTGAACCAGCTGCCCCAGCACAGGTGAGAGTGGGGGACGGTGAAAAACAAAAACAAACAAACAAAAAACCCACACCCTGTACATCATAGAGATGCCAAGACCTCCAGGCTTCCTAGAGAGAACAGGAAATGGCTCCAGGAGGCCGGTCAGAAGGCTTGGGAGGTGCGAGCTGGGCTGGCCACGGGCAGTTGAGTTCTGCCCTCCCGGGTCTCGCACAGGTTGCTGTTGCGGCGTCGTTTGCCGTCGCTGTGAGTGGACAGGGGTTGAGAGGGCCGCCACTGTTTGGGGACTCGGGCCGGGCCGGGCTGGCTGGAGCGCCAAGGCTCCAACCCGTGTGGGGGTAGTCGGGGCGCCAAGGGCGACCCTGGCTGTACCTGGGCGGGGTGGCAGCTTAGGTGGGATGAGCCCAGTGGCAGGGGTGCTGACCGCGGTAGTGAGCGACGCTGACCCTGGTGGCCGGAAATCATCCCCTTTTCAGTTCTTTAGGATTCTAAGGGACCGGGCTCGGCGTGGCTTTCTAGAATGTCTCTGAGGCCTGAAACAGTGGCTAGTTGGTGCTGTTCGTTTTTTCTTGATTTTTAAAACAGCACGCCCTAAGCTCAGAGCTTTCAGCAGGCGTCTGTGTCTAGCCAGATTCGTTTTCACATCTTTTGTTTTCGTCTCACTCTTTGGGGAGAGATTACCCACTACTTGCAGCAAATGATAGTGGTTTCCCATTTAAAGTGTCAGTGTAAGGTTAGTAGATTTAAATAAAACGTAGTAGGTAAGTCATAGTACCAGAGGTACCACGTGTGACAAGAAGTGACGAAAGTGTCAAGGGAACAACACTGCATTGTCCCAACCCAGTTGGGGAGCCCTACAGACCTGGCTTCAAGCCCTGGGTCCAGCTCAGCCACTTAGGATACCTACCTGTTTTGGGCCAGTTTCAGTTTGTTGTTTTTCTTTTTGTTGTGTTTTTTTAGATTTTTCTCTTCCAGCTTTATTGAGATATAACTGACATATAACGTAGTATAATTTTATGCTGTGCAGTGTGATAATTCGATACATGTGTATATTGTAAAATGATAACCACAGGAAGGTTAGTTAACATCTCCATCACCTCACATAATTAGACTTCGTGTGTGGTGGGAACTTGAAAGATCTCGTTTGGCAACTTTACATGATATGATACAGTCTTGTTAACTGTAGTCACCATGCGGAATATTAGATCCCAAGACCGTGCCCTGTCCGTGTAACTGAAAGTTTGGGCTCTTTGACTGACATCTCCTCACCCCTTCATCTTCTCCACCCCCAGCCCTGGTAACTGTTCTATGAGTTCGTCATTTTTTAGAGTCCACACGTAGGTGATATACAGTATTTGGCTTTCTCTGTGTGACTTATTTCACAGCATAATGCCACCAAGGTCTGTTCGTATCGACACAAATGGCAGGATTTCCCTCTTTTTTATGACTGAACAATATTCCATTGTGTGTTTTTGTTTATCCATTCATCTGCTGATGGACACTTCGAGACATTTAGGTTGTTTCCATGCCTTGGCTGTTGTGCATAATGCCGCATTGAATATGGGGGTGCAGATGTCTTTTTAAGGTAGTCATTTCATTTACTTCACATATATGTACGGGCAACTTTCTTAACCTTTGAGCCTTTATCCTCCTGTGAGCCGAAGCTAACACAGGGTGAGGCAAAAGTAGGTTTACAGTTGTATGTGAAACAGTTTATTTTTGTATTGTCTGTTCATTAAAATGTTCTATATAGACAACTGTAAACCTACTTTTATCACACCCTGTAAATAACTACCTCAAAAAATTGTTCCTGAGGTTTCGGTGGTAAGTCCTTAAATCTCATAGCCCATAAAAAATAATAAATGTAGCTATAGTTGTTGTTATTTTCATTTCAGAGAGGAGGAAACAGGGTCAGGGAGATTCAGTGACTGCTCAGGGCCACACAGGGAATTGGTGGGAGAGCCAAGTCCAAGACCCAGATTTTCTGATTTCCAACCTAGGACGCTTAACTCTGCATCCCCATGACCTCTGTCTCATGGGAGGGAATGGGGCACCTCCATCCTGCCCCTCCAGGCAATGGAAGGGCTCCTGGGAGGTTCCAGAGTCTTTTAGCTATGAAAGCTCCCACAGGGCTCGGGTCAGTAAATTGGGGATTAACAAATTAGTACTTGTCTCAGAAGATTGTTAGGAGCATCAGGAGAAATTGGTGGAAAGAGCTTACTTAGTACAATGCCTGGCACACAGTAAGTGCTTAATAAATGGCAACAGGTATTACTTGGATATGTTGAAGTGGCAGACATGCTGTGCTAGAGAGGGCAGGAAGTACAAGCATAGTGTTCCTTGCAGATATGGCAGACGGGCACTTGAAAAGGTTGCAGAGCGCTCACGCCATTTGGATTTACTGGGACTTTATGATCTGCCAAATACTCCTTGTCCCTGCGGATATTCCGGAGTGGCCTGTGCCCGTATGGAGCTTGGAAAGCAAATGGGAAATACCAGTTGCAAAATTATGTAATTACTCTCGTCATAAGTAATTTTGTGAAAAACTGCAGGAATCTTTTGTGCAATAAATATTTGGGTAAAAGGAGTTTGAATGGGTAGCTGGACAAGAGGGTTTGATATACCTAAGGAGGTAAGAATTAGCTGCCCTGCCACTTTCAGTTTTACCTGAAACAGGGTGTGCAATTCCTCTTTTTTATGAGTATAGTGACTTTCCACTTGATGTTGTACCTTTAGTTAATTTCCTCCCAAATGTGTTTGGACTCTTGGTTTTACACCTTATACCCCTTGTACCTGTATCAGGGTTACTCTCCTTACCATTGCTAATTACTTCTGCATCTTTATTGCTTTAACTGCTTTGTATGAAACACAAATAATTTTCAGATCATGCATGGAATTTGAGTAGCACCATTTCTAGGCCCTGTAGCCTCAGTGTATTTTCCTGCTCTCAATTCAGTAAGAACACAGGTATCTTTTGCCTCTGGTCAGTACTCGGACAGTCATTTAAAACTTGTTCTCTTGGAGTTAAACTACCTGCAGATAGTTTTATCTTTCTTGAAGTAAATACAGTACATTTTTAAAATAAAGCAGTCTTCATTTCTCCTCTCTGTTCCATACTCTAGTGCAGGAGTCGCCAACCTCCCTCCTCCCCACCTCCTGTCTCCCACCCTGATCCCAGCCTGAGCTCCGCCTCCTGTCTTCCCCTGCCCACAACCCCAGTCTGGGGAAAAACTGTCTTCCATGAAACCAGTCCCTGGTGCCAGAAAGGTTGGGGACCACTGCGGTGGTGGAATCTAGATTTGTGTATTGCATTATAATACACAATCCACACAGTTCCTTCATCCCATGGGTTCAAGATTATGTTACTAACCCTCTAGTATACATAATCTAAGGTTCTTATTACTGATCCTTAGCATTTAATTAGGCCTTTGTAAATCTAAAGCACTCCTAGCCATTTTTATGAGTTTCTTCTCATAGCTTCCCTGTGAAGTGTCAACTTTATTACCCTCACTTTATCTCCATATTATCAAGAGGTCAGGCAGGTTTTAAATTTCATCTTTTCCCCTGTTGGTAATTAAGATTCCTTTCTCTTAATCATGTATTTAACTTTAACCTGTACCCACTGAAATGACTGCTCAGGCCAGATGTGACCCGTCCCCACCACCCGGACGAAAGCAATTACTGAACACAGCCACGTTCCGGAAGAGCCTCAGAGCAACTGCGGTTGTTCATGCCAGTCTGGTGCCCGGCCCCTAGAAGGAATTAGACAGAAACAAAGGAACCACAAAAGCCATAAAGTATATGAAAATCAGGCAGCTGATTGGGGAAAAAAACTGCATATACGCTTTTTTTTATCCCTTCTGGCTTAGTGTTTATGGGAATTTCTTAGGGTTTTCTGCAACACATGTTTGCTGCAGTTTTTCTGAGCTTATTGATGTAGGGAGCCAGCAAGGGGAGGAGTGGCTCCTGGGTGGCCCCATTAAAGCTGGTGACCTACACACTCTAGAAAGGTTTTACTGACCTGAGAGATAGGCTTCTTTTCATTGCTGTTTGTCCTGCTAAATCACTCATTTTTCCTGAGTCATTACCACCTTTCTCTCCTGACCTTCCTGATCAGGTCAGTTGTACAAGTTCTTGCCTCAGTTTGTTCTGGAATTAGTTGGAAGGTAATGAGGATTAGCATGAGCAGGGCGGCATTAATAATTTGAACTTGTACATCCCAGCATGATTAACGTGAACGTGAGCCATGACTGACCTGCGCTCTTGTGAAGGGATTGGAATGTGCAGCTTTAAAAACAATAATTAGAGATTAGGAAGAATTTCTGTTGGAATTTTCTAAATTGGACTCTTTGAGGCCACATCCATTTTTGGAATCCCTTGCAGTGGAATGCTTGTGGAGAGATTAAGAATATCTTAAAATTTATCTGGCATCCTATTAATCAAAACTCTATTACCCAGTCAGAACATTTCTAAGACCTGTGTGCTTTTTACTTCGCAACAACACCTTCCTCAAACTTGACCTGCCTGCTGCTATTGCAGTCGGGTGCTGGCCAGCCTCATCCCGATTTCCTCTGCTCAGCACACTGGCCCTCTCGCCGAGATCCTCATCGCTTCCTACCCAGCCTTTTGCCTCTTTTCAGACACTCCCTTCTGCAGGGAAATCTTGATCTTTCACAAAGAGCAAGTCAGCATGCCCCTTCTATAAACCTAAAAAAGGCTTTCTATTGTCTACAGAATAGAATTCAAACACCCCAAAGGGACTCAGAGCTGTCCACAGGCTAGCCCCAGGCTACCTTTCTGCCCTAACTCACCAGCTGTGTGCTTCGGCTTCAGTTTGCACGTCAGCCACCACAGACCTGCCGCAGTACTTGCCCAGCATCAGCCATCCCTGTTGCCATTCCATTCATCTAGGACGGTCCCTCAACCTGTAGTAACCCTCTGCCTCATCTCAGCCTGCCTAAGTCTTCTCGTCGTCTCAGTTCAACTCCAGTGCTCACTCTTTGATGAAGTCTTCAGAGTCAGTTTCTGTCCTCACCTCGCCTCAGTGCTCCCTTAGTACCTTCTTTATACCAGCGTTATCACAGTAGTCTTATTTTCTTCTTTTCACCTTGTACCTTAGATATTTGCAAAGCCTCTCTCCTTCATCGTAAGCTCCAGGGAGCAAGAAATCTTTCTCATTTAACTTTATGTTGTTTTCATTCCAGAGCTTCATGGGAAACAAATTAAAATGGCAGCATTAATTTGCATACATAACAAGGATTCTTAGACACTGCAGGGCCCTGCATAATTTGTGCCCATCATAATTTTACTGAACTGGATGTATTTCACAGTCCAAAATCATCCATAAATTCAGTGGATATTTGTTGAACATCTACTGTGTTCTAGGTTCTGGTGGGGACATGCTAGTGAAAAGGCCAAAGGTCTGAGGTCTCATGGCACTTGCATTCTGATGGAAGGAGATCAATAACTAAAAACAAACAAACAATCCCAGCTGGTGTGGTTCAGTGGATAGAGCGCCAGCCTGCCAACCAAAAGGGGTTGCTGGTTCAATTCCAGTCAAGACATGTGCCTGGGTTGCTGGCCAGGTCCCCAGTAGGGGGCACACGAGAGGCAACTACACATTGATGTTTCTCTTCCCCCTCCCTTACTCCTGTCCAAAAATAAATAAAAATCTAAAAAAAAAACAAAAAAACCCAGCACATTATTTTTGATAGTGAAATGTACCATGAAGAAAACAGCATTTATGGTCAGGGAGACTATTTCAGACGGGGCGACCAGAAAAGCCTCTCTGAGTTGAGTGACACTCGAACTGGCCTAAATATTGAGAAAGACGCAGCCGGATAGGAACACTGAGGTTAAGCAGGAAGTGAGCGCCACGTACAAATGAGCGTGGCATCTCTAAGGAAAGGAAAGAGTCCAGGTCGTTGGAGGGTAGAGGAGTAGTGGCGGGAGAGTGAGATAAAGCCAGAGAGGGAGATTGCTGCAGGCTACGGAGGGGAAGGTGAGAAGCCTCAGTTGAAAGGTCAGCAGCTCACCTCTAGGTTACTGTGTTCTGAAAAGACATCTGTAACAAAGTCTTGTGATTATGTTATGTATTAGAATTGATGAAATTTTGTTTTATGGGTACTCCAAATCCTAAAGGGAGGGTTCTGCACTCAGAAAATAACAGGTCACTGTTAGGTAGATTAAAGGGATACCAGAACATTCGTTTTTTATAACTTTTCTTGTCAACACAGCTTAGTCAAACCTTTGGAATCCATCAGCATCCTCCACACCATTTTGCTCAGTGTTCCTAATGTTTCTCACTCTTCTCTTCCGAATACCCTCAAGCCCAGAGACAGTCACTTGCTGAATCCTGTCTTCAGCTGTCATAACAACTGAGTCCTGCATGCACGATCTGATTAGCTTTCCTGGCAGTCCGATCCACTTACCGCACTTACCCAGAACTTGTGCCTCTGAGAGATCTAATCGTGGCATGTGGGAGTGGAATAGAATAGTGGATCCCCAAACTGCAGAGCTTGAAGTAGAGAAAATCCAAGTGACACACGGAGCACTCATTATGTCAGGTAGTTTCCTGGACACTTTTTACACACTGTCCGATTCAGTCTTCATAAGCCTGTGAGCTTATTATCACCATTTAAATGCAGCAACAGGTTCAGAGGGATTAGCTTGTCCAAGTGGTAGGATTCTTGGTTGTTTGCGGTCTCCTGCCTAACCACACCTCTGAGTCTCTCTACTGACGTGTGTGTGTGTGTGTGTGTGTGTGTGTATTCCCAGTGCATCCAAGGACGTGTATGCCTCCTGTTCCATTTCTTCTTAAGTGGAAAGAGTTGAGTGGCCCACTTTTTGCTTGTTCTGTCTTGTTCTTAACAGAATATGGCCTTGGAACCTTAAGAAGATATTATAGATTTTTTTACAAAATATAATTTATGATATGTAGTAATTATTATTATTTGGCGTAGGAGTAAGGGAGAAGTGAGACCCTGATGGCCCTTGAGCACTTCTAAATCACACAGTGTGGACAAGCTGTCCTGGATGTGGGGAATGTGGTCTGCTATGTGAAGGAAATTTTTGCCCTCTATTTCTTTAAATATAGGGTTAATAAAACACCAGTGTTAAACAACCATGATACAAATGTCTTATTTTTAAGTAAAAGATATTGGAAATTGGATTTAGAGTTCTGTCCTTGATGCATGGGAGAAAATGTT
The DNA here is from genome assembly GCA_004027735.1 of Carollia perspicillata. NCBI lineage: Eukaryota > Metazoa > Chordata > Mammalia > Chiroptera > Phyllostomidae > Carollia > Carollia perspicillata. The sequence goes on along the minus strand of PVKM010029045.1, from coordinate 7,227 downwards.
TCTCTCTGCCAAATTTGAATGAATTCTTTCAAAAAAAGGCTCTAATTTGTTCCAAGGATTAAGAATAATGCCTTACATTTGGAGAGTGTTTTGTGGTTTCAGGTTATTATCTTACTGAACCCTCACATTGACCTTGTCAGGTAGGCAGGGCAGATAGTTTTGTCCTCTTATTACATAGGAAGAAATTTGAAACCCAAAAAGTAAAAGAAGAGGAAAAGTTGGCTAACTTCACACAGCCATGACTGGAACCTAGGTCTTAGCCCTTCTTTCTACTGGAGCATCCTGCCTTTGTTTTTGTTAACCTCAAATTAGGGACAGCCATGTTTGCATTTGGATCAGTAACAGTGCTGCGTACTTCTTTATGACAGGTCTAGTTTTCCCGAGACTGCACATATGGACTCCCAGAAATCTCCAAAGGAAAGTGTCCTCATTACAGGAGGAAGTGGCTATTTTGGTTTCCGGTCAGTACATCTATGTAATATGTCCATGGAATTATTTTACAGTTAGTTGTTGGAAAAAGTATAACTTTCAGCTCTGACATTAATACAGTATAGACTTTTACTTCTTTGTATCGTGTTAAGCCAGAAATGAACTATTAAGCCCACTGCTCAGGTACTGAAATTGAGAGCTACAGATATATTCCATGTCAAGAAAAATTCTTTAAAAGCCACAAAATTGGGGAGGGGAGTTGTTCACATCACCAAAAACAATGGAAAATAATAGTGATTCCTTCCGTTATGTTGTGATTTATAAATATTCCAAAGAATAGATGGTGGGTCTTGGAACAGAGAGAAAAAAATGTAACTTGTAGATACCACCATCTCGTAATTTAAGTGGATGTGAGGATTCTCATTTTGGAATATTTGCATAAGCCTTACCCCAATGAACATGTAAAGTGAGGGACTGAGGGTAAGTGGAGAAGCATAGGAAAATTATTTTACACACTTTTCCTAGGCATAGCTTTAGAGTGATTTGATCTAAGTTCAACTCCTCATTATTTCAGCCTAGGCTGTGCTCTGAACCAGAAGGGAGTCCACGTGATTCTGTTTGACATCAGCACCCCGGCTCAAACCATTCCAGAAGGAATCAAGTTTATACATGGGGACATTCGCCACCTCTCTGACATAGAGAGAGCATTCCAGAATGTGGATGTCACTTGTGTGTTCCACATCGCCTCTTATGGCATGTCAGGGTGGGAGCAGCTGAATCAAAACCTGATCGAAGAAGTCAATGTCGGGGGCACAGACAACATCCTCCAGGCTTGCAGGAAGAGGGGGGTGCCAAGATTAGTTTACACTAGCACTTTCAATGTCGTCTTCGGAGGTCAAGTTATCAGAAATGGAGATGAATCTTTGCCTTACCTACCTCTTCACCTCCATCCTGATCACTACTCTCGGACCAAATCTATTGCAGAGAAGAAGGTGCTGGAAGCCAGTGGTACATCCCTGGAGAGCAACGGTGTCTTGAGAACTTGTGCCCTGAGGCCAGCTGGCATCTATGGGCCTGGAGAACAAAGGCACCTTCCTAGAATAGTGAGCTACATTGAGAGGGGCCTGTTCAAGTTTGTGTATGGGGATCCCAAGAGCCTGGTTGAATTTGTCCATGTGGATAACTTGGTTCAGGCTCACATTCTGGCCGCAGAGGCCCTGAAAGCTGACAAGGGCTACATTGCCTCTGGGCAGCCCTATTTCATCTCAGATGGCAGACCTGTGAACAACTTTGAGTTCTTCCGGCCTTTGGTTGAGGGCCTGGGGTACCCATTCCCATCCATTCGCCTGCCCTTGACCATCATCTACTGTTTTGCTTTCCTAACAGAGATGGCCCATTTTGTTTTGGGTCAGCTCTGCAACTTCCAACCCTTTCTTACCCGCACAGAAGTTTACAAAACTGGTGTCACACATTACTTCAGTCTGGAGAAGGCCAAGAAGGAGCTAGGTTATGAGGCTCAGCCATTTGACCTCCAGGAGGTGGTAAAATGGTTTCAAGCCCGTGGTCATGGGAGAAGGCCTGGGAGTCATGACTCTGGGCATCTTATTTGTGATGGGCTCATGGTCTTACTCTTGGTTATAGTTGTCACTTGGCTGTCTTCTATGATTTTGTGACTATGAAGAAGGAGATAAAAATAAGATGCTGATCACACTTGCTGAGATGGTTTTTAAAAAAGAGGAGTTTTAAAATATAGATGGATAGATACAGATATCTGGTGCCAAATTTTGACTCTTTAAATCGCTACTTAAGAATAGATTCTTGTATTAAGTCTTCATTTCTCGCCCCCTCGTACTTATCCTGATGGGAGGAAAAAAGACGCAGATAAATTTGAAAAGTGACTTTTTTCATGTCCTCTCTCTTTACATGGGCGCAGTAGAAGTCGTTTTGGAGGCATGGCGCTAAAGTTAGTTAGACGGGAAATGTCATACCTGAATTTGTCAGAAGCCAAAACTGCTTGTTTCTGTCCCATACACTCTGTATCTACTTAAAAGAGACTAAAACACACATTGATATGGGAATGGCAAACTACTAACAGGCTTGGAAATGTGTGAAAAACACCAAATTGGGCCAGATCCCTACAGACCAACCCTTTGGAGAGATGGAGACTATCGTCGGGGAGACATTAGCTATTCACAGCATGTGATTTGGGAATTAGTGTTTGCCCTTCGTGATACGAGCACATCACACCTGCGTGACCACAGGCTAGTGTTCGCTGTCTAAACAAGTGGACCTTTATCTGACCTCATAAGATTCTTTTGAAGATTAAATTAGACACAGCATACAAAGTGCCACTCAACATATGTAAGCCGTTCTTTTTATTAATATTTGTACTGTACATTCCTCGTGAGGGTTTTCTTCCTCACGGTATTGTGTCTAAAAGATGCTGTTGCTGCTGACCTTTCTGGAATGCCTTGGTGGTACACCTCAGAGTCTGTAACAAACATGTTCAAGTATACTCAGTGTTTGTAAACTTTTGGTCCTTGAGGATAGATTGAAATTTAGGAAACAGTTAAAAATCTGATATTTAAGGAAGATGAGCAGGCTAATGATGCTGCTTGTAATTAAAAAAAAAAAAAGCATGACTGTAAACTAACAGACTGGTTTTCTTACTGGGAAGAATTTTGGTTCCCGGAAGGCAGTTTCCAGTAAGGGATGTTTTGAACAATGGCGGCACTGTCAAGCCACCAATGGGGACTGCCTTGGAAGACTTTCGAGTTCCACCATTGCATAGGAACCAAAGGAGAAAGAAGACAGAGAATCTTTACCCATTCTGCGATTCCAGCTACAGAAAGGACTGTTAAAACGTTGTACGTCTTTCCAGGTTTCTCTGGAAAGTAATGCCCGAGTTGTCCTGAGAGAATCTGAGGAAGGAGGATGCTAGACGCACAGTCCCTGGTGAATGCTGCCTGGAAGAAGCGCTCCACTTCGTACCCCGGGGGCCGCAGCCGTGAAGATCTTGTGTGGCCTGGGCCACGTCACTGCAGCCTCTTCTGCCTTCGTTCCCTCACTCGGGAAATGGGAAAGACTGCATTTGCCCTTTCTATAAACCTGCCTACCCACCTCACAGGGTTTGTTGTGAGCGCAAAATAAAATGTGGTGAAAACATTTTAATATATAAGTTATAACATAAATGTGGCGGTGGTGATTGCTTTTGGTAAAATATCCTGGGAATCTTATAAGATGCTTTTGCGGCTTCATCTGGGGATAACGTGTGTGAACACCTATGGCATATCTAACACTCCAGGTGCTGTGGGGCAGTTTCTCTGCCCCTCGCAGTCTTGCAGCGTAGTAATGACATGGTGTGGCCATGTGAGAATGTCACCCATAGGCCAGGTAAATGCAGTAAAAATTTATCCATTGCCTTTGAAAAGGATCACCGGCTTTCAAAACATCTTTTTAAGACTTTTGAACTCTTTCAAAAGAATAATAGATACTTCTCAGTTTTCTCTACCCAAGCATACCAAGCATAGTAGGGATTTGCTGGGTTTTGTTCTTCACAATCAGTAAATCTAGGTGAAATTCAGGATCAATATATGAGCTTTATTTATTTGGCCATTTCATAACATTTGACATAGTTGTTCACTCTCCTTGGAACAGAGTTCATTTACTTTTCATGAACTCACACTCTTCTTGTCTTTCTCCTTGTAGTAATCTTCCATTGCTACATAATAAATTACCCCAAGACATATCATCCTAAAGCAACAAACATTTCCTCCTAGTTTCTATGGGTCAGGTATTTGGACACAGCTTCCCTGGGTAGCTCTCACTTAGGGTCTCTCATGAGGGTCACCTCATGGTGTTGGCTGGCACTGCAGTCATCTGCAAGCCTGACTGAAGCTAGAGGGTCCACTTCCAGGATGGTCCATCCACAGGACTGTTGGCAGGAAACCTCAGCTCCACACCATGTGGGCATCTCTATAATATTGCCCTAATGTCCTCATGACATGGCAACCGGTTTCCCCCAGAGCAGGTGATTCAAGAGAGTAAAGCGGGCCCTGGCCATTGTGGCTCGGTTGGTTGGGGTGTCATCCCACACACCAAAAGGTTGGGTGTTTGATACCTGGTCAAGGCACATGCCTAGGCTGTGGGTTCAATCCCCGGTTGGGGCTCATACAGCAGGGGCAATCAATGTTTCGCACATTGATGTTTCTCCGTCTCTAAAGTCAATAAACAGTTTTTTTTTTTAATGTTTTTAAAGAGAGCAAAGTGGAAGCTGCAATGTCTTTCATGACTTATCCTGAAATACCACACAGTCGTACTCTACAATATGCCGGTTACACAGGTCAACACTATGCAGTGTAGTAGAGAATTACCCAGTGGTGTGAATAGCAGATGGGGAATGTTGGGGGCCATTGTGGAGACTGGGCTCTGCCTCCACCCTCTGAGTCATCCCTCCTTTTCTATGAAATGTAGCCCATATTTACAGCTGCACAGTTTTGTCATTCTGCTTCTGCCCAGTAGAATTTTGGGTGTCCAAAAGCCTCTTTAGATTTTGTGCTGTATCTCAGTCCAAGCCAGCAGTCTTACTATGAATATAATTATTTTGCACACTTTATGTATTCCCTATGAGTCCTATTTGCAGTTCACTCCATTAAGCAAAAGCTACACCCACAGATTGCTTGGAAATAGGTCCTTCTGTATCTCAGGCTTCTGCTCAGGCTGCTGAGGGTCAATACCCTTAGGATTCTTATTGTCAGAACATCTCCCCGAGGTCTTAAAACCTTGGCCATGCACTGTTATTTCTACAGTGTATTGGCTACATGGGTTATGTTAGCTCTATTCTGTGAGGGAAGAGACCACACAAGGACAGGAACACCAGGAGCTGGGGATCGTTGGAGGCCACACCCCTGCATCTCATCACTTTTCACATCTCCTCCACTCCCACTTAAAATGGTAGATTTCTTCGGTGCTCAGAGCTAAGACTTCTTCTAATACCACACTTTCCCCTAAGTGATCTTGTCCAAGCCTGTGGCCTTAATTTCCATCTCCATTCCAAACACATAATACTAAAGCTATAGTTCCAGCCCAGACCATTCTTCTGAGCTTCAGACCCATCTATCCAACTACCTCTGCACCTTCACCTGGATATTTCATATGTACCTTTCAGTCAAAGTCCAAAATGAAATTCACAATCCCTCCAAATTCTTGCAGGCTTTCTTTCCCTAGTAAATGTCAACAGTATCCATTAAATTTCTCATGCCAGAAATCAGCGATAATCTTTGATCCATGCCTTCTCTTAACTTGGCACACCTAACCGACCTTTAAGCCCATCGATTCTACCTTCTGCTCATGCTCAAAACTTCCCAGTGTACAGGTGTTACCTCTCTCCTCTAGACTCCAGTAATGACCTCTTTTCTCTTCCACCTACATCCGCTCCTGCATTCCTTCCATCTATTCTCCACATGCCAAGCAGAGTGATGCTATAAGGAGGTAACTGTCACTTCCTTGCACAAAACTCTCCATGGTTCAGGGTGAAAATCCATAACGCAACCCCAGAGGCCTTGCCAATCTGGCCCCTGTCTGCTGCTCCACACTCACCTCATACCCCACACTTCTCTGCCCTGACTGCACGGTGTCTTGGAGGTTTGTGAGTTCCAGATTCCTCACACCCCCACTCCTTTTTTGACTGCATGATATTTACTCCATGCTTCAGGTTAAGTTGCTTCCTCCAGAGGCCTTCCATGATCCCGGCGAGTTAGGTTTGGTCCTGCTGCAAGCTCTCATAGAACTCTGCTTTTCTACTGCGGCCTTTACCGCAGCTGTTAATAGTTTGCAATTATTTGTTTAATGCTTGTAAGTTCCATGAGGGTGGGAACTTTGTCTTGCTTACTACTGTATCCCTAATGCCTAGTACAAAACAGGAGTTAAATATTTCTTGAACAGATGCTATTTTTCTTTTTTTGGCACATACATACACAATTTACTGTTTCTAATCTATTCAAGACTGGGGGAAATAGCCAACCTACTAGAATTGTATGTAAGCTAAGTCAAGGCTAGATGTGCCCCAGTAAATAAGTGAGGTCATTCAGCATGTGATACGCTGGAGCTGTTAAGTGCCATAAGAGGTTCAGAGAAGGGAGAGGAATGTGGTCAGAGTAGAAAGTTTTATGGGCTCCTTCCAAATCTCAGCTGAAAACCAAATACTTCAAAGAACTCAGTCTATCACCTGAAAGGTCACTCCCTTCCTCTCTGAGGTCAGAAGATAACTGCAGTTAATGAGATTCCATTAGCGCCGGAGCTCCCAGCTGCCGTCACCTTCCCTCAACCTTGGGTTGAATCCCCGAAATACATACAGCTAGGGAACAATGCTCATGCTTGTGCATGTAGGGGCACTCCTGGGCACCTGGGCATAAGTCACCCGGCACTGGCAGCCCAAGGTGGCACTTCCAAGGAGTAGGTGGGCAGTTGTCCATTAGCCTGTTGGAGGATCCCATTGGACAAAGAGCCCTATAGTGGAAGCCAAAGGTAATGAGAAAACTACTCATGTCTGGAAAGAGAGGGGGAGAGAAGGAGAGAGGGAGAGAGAGATTGAGAGCGCCCAGAAGTCCTGTTGAAATACTTGATCTCCTTAGTACTGTTCTGCTCATGGCGGGCAGAGGGAGCTACATTAGGAGCAGTAGCAGTTATCTGGGGCCAAGTGACCAGCTCTGGCATCACACTATCTAGGCTGTAGTATTTCTCAAGCCTGCAACATAGGCCTAGGGATTCTTTTCAAGAAAAGCTTTTATTTTCCTCAAT